>JARFJB010000852.1:1182500-1342500 GCA_036346205.1 Vesta saturnalis
ATGGAATTTTCAGTCCCTTGGCGGTATTTGCACCCCTAATTAGGGCATTTTGTCAGTATGAAGATCATTTTTGTCAGTCCACCCCTGGGTTTAGGGGTGCAGGGTGGTCAAGTGACCAACACTTGGGGTGGGAGTAAGGAGTGGGGAGGATGGTGGGAGTTGGGGTGGGGGAGGAAGTTTGGGGCAAGAGTGAGGGTGTCGAATTCTTTTCGGGGCCATTTTGAACCCCTTGATTTAATTTTCAGCCCCTTGACGGTATTTTCACCCTAATTAGAGCCATTTTGTCAGTATTAAGAGCATTTTTGTCAGTCCACTCCTGGGTTTAGGGGCGCGGGATGGTCATGTGACCAACGTCCCTAAACACGAAAATCTTTGTTCATCTTAATACATCTTAGCACCCCTGTTTCAGCCATCTTATCTACATCTTCGTCTTATTTCATTTTCAGCATCCCTAAGGCCCGTTCACCTTAGTGTATCTTAGTTTATCGTAATTCATCTCGGCAAGCTCCACGGCCATCGCACAGCATCCGTGCTGAAGGTCTAAGACGCTGGCTTCTGATTGAGCGCCTGCGGGTAGGCCACACCTTGGCTTCTGATTGGTCCAGAGGCATCTTAATTCAGCATCCTGAGCCTTTTTGGCAGTCCAACCCCTGGAGGGTAAGCAACCGCAGACACGTTTAATGTATCTTAGTGCATCTTGACGTCATAATTAACTCCTATGCTTTCAGCAATCAAACCAAATACATAAACAGATTTTTAATTATAGCTCAATTTAAAGCGCAAAGTAATATAGAAATAAATTCAAGATGTTGATCTGAACGCGTGCTCTAGCAAAACACCTTGGTTATTACCGGTAATAAAAGTATAAGGGGTTTTTAATAATTTATTGTAAATAATACTATTTTTAAGATTACATCTCACGTATCCGCAGCATCCTAAACATTATCTGTTGGATCTTCACTTGCCTCTTCCTTCACCTCGGACTTCTCGGTGTCTATACTAGCATTAATTTTGATCCCCACGAGCAGATGTGTTTTCTTTACCTTCGTCTGAGGCTTCACCATCGTCAGCTGTTGTTATGTTGCAATAATTTTCGCGTAAGTCCTAAAAGATGGTACTGATCCAATAAACCACTTGAATGTTCAACCATCCATTTGTACTACCAATATAAATTAATACGCGTCACTATCGGCGAGTTTTGCATACACTGGTAACACAGTTAAACTAGTAAAAAGTGTTTTACGTGGTATCGTATATTATAATCTAAAATATATACCTAAATTAAAATCACAGGGTTAAAATATAAATAAAAAAGTAAGTAATAGGAAAAGACTCAAAGATGGTCACGTGGCTGCTGAACGGGATTTTTAAGACTATAAAGTAAAACTGAGGCTAGATCGTACACGTTAAAGCTATGGGCCAGCCACGTAACGTTAAGGAAGAATGTCATAATTTCTACGACGTTTACTGTACTGCACCTGGTAAATCTTGTTCTCTGGCTTTACAACTTGGTATGCAGGGGTTCTATCAATTTTACGGCTAGTTTGTGCGTAGACAGGTTCGATGTCATCCAACACGGGCGACTTTAGTGTGTCAAAATTAATTAATTGGGAATTTTTATAGTTTAAAGTTATACCCTTAGTTTTACACACTGTCATGTATTAATTTTTATGTGTAGGGAAAGCTTTGTACGCATAACTCTTAAGACCCCCACTCACGAACTCCGTGATTCTACTACCGACGCTGTAGGCCTCTACTTCATCGGTCATATCGCCAAGAAAATCACCGACACGTGGGACCCAATCGCCAGAACTTTGAGTAAAACTCACGGAATCTATATCCAAGTACAGAACCCGTTCAGCGAGTCTTTCCAGGTAATTGTACAGCACCAGGAGAGCATTGGCGGTTGCATTAGCGGCCAAGACGACATTGAGAGTATTCAGTGGTTCGACCCCATCCTCGCGTCTAAGCCAGTTTACACCCATAACTTCCTCGTTCACGTTTAAAATGGATTGGACCTCCTTGAAATGATCAAACATAATTTTGAAGAACTCGTTCGGTTCAGTAATAATTGCGGCCTGTGTTAAATTATCTCTCTGCCCGAACTTGCCCCAGTATATATCTGTATATCTAAGGCCTGGATTTGCGCAAATTTTGTTTTTGTCCAACTGGACATGCTCCCATTCAAAATACTCGCGGATGTATCGATCCCTCGATTCGTCGTTGTTACACCACGCCAGCCCCTGGAATTAGGGGTGTGGGTTGGTCACGTGACCCTGGGGTGGGGTGGGGGAAGAAGTGGGACAGGTCAAAGTCCAATCATTTAAATTATGAGTCATAATCAAATTCCTCCGCCATTTTGTTTTTAATTATGAGTCATAATTTTTAATTACGGCTTCTTTTCGGGCGTCATTTTCAACCTCTGGATGGCATTTTCAACCCCTTGGTGGAATTTTCAGCCATAATTACGGTCCTTTTACCCTTGTTGACAGTCCAGCACCTGGAGGGCAGGCAAACGCGGGTACTATGGGGAGAAGGAGTGGGTTGACAATTATTTTAATTATGAGGCATACCAAAAGTCTTCTGCCATTTTGTTTTTAATTATGAGTCATAATCAAAGCCCTCTGCCATTTTTTTATTATAACGTCATAATCAAATTGCGCGCCCATTTTGTTTTTAATTATAAGTCATAACTAAATTGCTGGCGGGTAGTCGTGTGGGGGAAGACGTGGGGGGAGATCAAAGGCCAATTATTTTAATTGTGAGATAATTAAATTGTATCATCATAACCCTTTTGATTATGAGTCATAATCAAGACTCTCGGCCTTTCACCATTCAATTAATTGTATCGTACCTGGGAGAAACCCGCTAATTATATAATAACATCAAGGCAAACAAGTGAACTTTCATTTCCAATTTCAATAAAACAACAACAAACTCTCACTATTCAATTACATCTATAGCGTCAAGGAAAATCCCACTAACTGTCTAATTACGTAAACGCAAACAAGTTGATCTTCATTTAAAATTTTGATGTCATAATCGAAGTCCTCGGCCATTTTGTTTTGGCGGGAAATTTGAAATTGTATTCTAATAAGTGGGCCCTCATGCTATCTCATAAGACACGTGTAGAACGCAAGAAATTGTTCTAGGGTCTTTACACCTCTGTTATGGACCCTACTTATTTTGTTTTAATTCGACTCGTTATGAGTCAATTAAATTTGGCCCTCATACTATCTCATAAGACAGGTATAGGATGCCGACTTGTTCTCGGGCCTTCACTACTTGTCAAAAGACAGAAATTAATCAAATCAATAAATCGCCAAGTAATGTCACCTGAAACATACGAAACCAAATCAGCCAATCTCGATCAAATCAATCAAATCAATTAACCGGGCGTTTGTGTGGTGAATTCATGTAACATCATATGTGTGCTGGGGTCGAAAAAACACCAAACAAAGAAAAAAGTGTTGAGAAGTTATTTTAAAATATTTCTGACATTTCTCGCCGTTTTGTCCTCTCACTTACACACCTGCACTAGTTTATTGATTAATCGTCGTCATATATTCATCACAAATGAAAATATTTTATGAAGAATAATCATGCACATAATTCCTTAGAAAAAACATATGTCTCATAATAATTCGCGATAGAAAATAAAACACAAATGGTATGATTGAACAACTCTTTATTCTCGAACAGGAGAGAATACCTGATATTCTAAATGAAACAGAACTGCAAAATGTTAATAAATAAAAATGTTATGAAGGTCTACTTTTGAAGCAATTTTCGCACAAGCTTATCGCGTGCTCCAAGCAAAGGAATGTTTCGCATTGCTTCTAACATTTTCTGTCTTTATTTCTAGGACATACTCCACATCTCCCAATACGCTTCTGTCTCTTGGGGTTCGAATCTACGTTTTCGTTGGCTTCCCCGAGGCATTTCTCTATTCCAGTGCGTAATTCTACACTTAGGCGCATATTGTTTTTTCTGGCTGAAATATGTTCTTGAACTAATGAGAGACCAAGTTCTTCCAAGAAAATGCGCCGCTTCATCTTCGTATCATTTGTATTATTCTGATAAATTATTCTGGCATTTATGGCTGAAATGTTCATCACGAAGAAAAAAATTGTTAGTGGCCATCTCTTGCTGGAACGCGGAACATCGTAACTTCCACATAGTTCATCCAAAACATCAACACCACCTTTAGTAAAATTGTAGAATTCAATAATTTCTGTTTTTTTCTGAGGTTTCGGCGAAATTTTGTCGTCATGGTGTAGCGTTGAGGCAACTAGAACTATCTTCCCTTTCTTGGGAACATAGGATGCTACCGTCGTCTTCTCTTGAAATGCGAACATTGTTGAATGCACTTCTCGATTTTTTGCAATCAAGAGTGAAGGAGGAAGCTCCTTTTTGTTCTTTCGAACAGTGCCGACAGAAGTTAGCTTATGCCTGTGTAGTAAATGATTCATTAGTGGAAAACTAGTGAACCAGTTGTCGAATGTTACATTAGGGTTAGTACCGCTGACAGGACCCACAAGTCTATCAACGACATCAAATCCTGAATTGCGTTGTTTATAGGGACCTTCTGGTTGCTATCCCACATATGGCTCTACATTCAATACATAATAAGTGCGGGCATCCACAAGGGCGAAGAGTTTCAATCCGTATTTAGAGGGTTTGTTCGGCATATAAACTCTAAACGGACAACGCCCTCGGAATACAGGTAGCTGCTCATCTATTGTCAAATATTCACTTGGTGTGTACGAAGTCTGACAGTTTTCGACAAATTTACTAAATACAGCCCGAATAGCAGCGAATTTATCTGTTTGCTTCCTCAGTTCTCGATTATCCATATTGTCGAACCGTAAGCAGGTCAATAGAATTCTAAATCTCTGCAAACTCATCACTCTCCTCAATATTTCTATACCAAGACCATTCGTTTTCCATAAGTCATCTAGATTCAATCTATTTGTTTTATATACTTCTGATAAGTATAACAAACCCAATACCGCACGAATCTCGGTAGAATCAGTAGGTTTTACTATATAAGAATGTTTATCATCATAGACAACACTCTTCTTCTCCAATCGCTGGTTCGTGTAGGTAACAATGCTTGTTATCATTGTCTCGTCTATGAATAAATTGAAACATTCTTTCGGACCCTTGGAATCTTTTGCTAAAGGTTTGACGGCAGGCAAATGTATTTTGATAATACTCTCGGCACGTGTTTTGACAGAAGTATTCGGACAAGTTTTCTTCCACTTTGTTTTCTTGCCCCTACCTAAGTAACACTGCTGACTACTGCTATTCCTTTTCTGGTCAAAGCTGGTGACTTGTTTCAATGATTCATCTACAATATAAAAAAAAATTTCAGTGTATGTAATTACATAAACAATGTCATGCTCTATCTGATGGGCCTTGCAGTACAGGCTGTCCTTCGTTTTCTGTAACAGCGACACTGTCCTCGTCAGTTACAAGAATTGTACTGTCATCTTCTTGTTCAGATTCGGTGTTATGAGGATTCTCGTGTAATAGATCTTCGCACTCAGAGTCACTCGTGTCAACAATTTCGTCTTCACTTCCGCATTCCTCCCATAATGCGAGTATACTTCTCTGTTCCTCCTCATAATCAGCCATAATTATCTGCATTTAAACATAAACATAGGATAGTTCTCATGCAATCGTAACAAAATAACATTATTTACCTTTGTTCTAATGCAAGGTGTGGTGGGGTGATTATCGCCTGTGAACACCAACGAACGTAACGTGCATGATGTTGTGGGGTTATTTCCACCTTTCCGACACTTTCACTGTACAATTCCGACAAACGAACACTCCAACGGCTAGACAGAAACTAGTAGCGGCAGGTAGCTCACCTAAGCTTCAGATACTGAAGTGCACAGCATCCGATGGACTTCAGGCGCGAAATAAATGACATTTGAAAGTTGCGTTTGGTGATTTTAACCTCACCACACAGACGCCGGGTTAATCAAATCAATCTCAATAAAATCACTCTCGATTAAACCAAACAATCAGTTCAATCCCAATCAAAAAAATTAACCAAATCTGTCAAACCAATCAATCTCAATCAAATCAATCAAGAAGCTGAGCTAACAATTCTTCATTACCTTTAGGTAACGAATCTCCTACTGTATACCAAGTTCCTGTGAGCGACTACTTACGTTCCTATACCTGGCTTGCGATAGTATGAGGGCCCCCATTTCATATTTCTCGCCAAAACAAAATGGCTGAGGGCTTCGATTATAACTCACAATTAAAATAACTGGCCTCTGATGTCCCCACGCTTTCACCTAAACGACTACTCCCCTCAGCAATTTAATTATGACTCAGAATTAAAAACAAAATGGCGACGGGTTTTGAGTATAACGCATAATTAAAAACAAAATGACCGCGGAATTTGATTATGACTCATAATTATAATAATTGAATTTTTACCCAACCTTCCCCCCCACAGCACTCACGCAACAGCAATTTAATTATGACTCATAATTAAATAACAAAATGGCTGTGGAATTTGATTATAACTTATATTTAAAAGCAAAATGACCGTGGAATTTGATTATGACTCATAAAAAAAATAATTTGACTTTTACCCAACCTTCTCCTCCCCCTTTCCCCACACAGCACCAGCGCCCCAGCAATTTAGCTATGGCTCATAATTAAAAACAAAATGGCTGTGGAATTTGATTATGGCTTATAATTAAAAACAAAATGGCCGACTGCTTTGATTATGACTCATAATTAAAATAAATGGCCTCTGATGTCCCCACGCTTTCCCCCACACGACTACTCCCTTCAGCAATTTAATTATGACTCATAATTTAAAACAAAATGGCAACGGGTTTTGATTATGACTCATAATTAAAATACTTGGCACCCGCGCCCCAGCAATTTAATTATGACATAATTGAAAACAAAATGGCTGTGGAATTTGATTATGACTCACAATTAGTAACAAAATGGCCGAGTGCTTTGATTATGACTCATTTAAAATAATTTGACTTTGATCTTCCCTACGCCTTCCCACACATGACGACCCTCAGCAATTTAATTATGAATTAAGAACAAGATGGCAGAGGACTTTGATTATAACTCGTAATTAAAAATAAAATGGCAGTGGATTTTGATTATAATGTCGTAATTAAGATATACTCTCCTTCCCCCACAACCCCCGCGTTTGCCTACCCTTCAGGGGATGGACTGATAAAAAGGCCAAAAGGACCCTTATTATGGTGAAAATTCCATCAAGGGGCTATAAAAATGCCTCCATGGTGTTGGAAATGACCCCCGAAAAGAAGCCGTAAATAAAAACTAAATGGCCGATAGTATTTGATTATG
Organism: Vesta saturnalis; assembly: GCA_036346205.1. Taxonomy (NCBI): domain Eukaryota; kingdom Metazoa; phylum Arthropoda; class Insecta; order Coleoptera; family Lampyridae; genus Vesta; species Vesta saturnalis. The sequence goes on from JARFJB010000852.1 coordinate 1,189,863, forward strand.
ACTCATAATTAAAAACAAAATGGCGGAGGAATTTGATTATGACTCATAATTTAAATTATTGGACCTTCCCCACTCCTTCCCCCACCGGATCACGCGACTACCCCGCGCCCCTCCCCCAGGGTCGCGTGACCGCACCCACCAGACCTCTGCGCACGCATTTGCCTACGCTCCAGGGGCTGGGCTGCTAAAAGGGCCTTAATTAGGGGTGAAAATGCCGTTGAGGGGCTGAAAATTGAAAATATAATTTTGACATTTGAATGACACATTTCGCTTCAAATGTATCCTATTAGGTCCAATATACAACCAAAATCTTTATTACTGGAGCCCCAGAGTTATGGGGTTGGGTCGAAATCGACTCGTCATTACAGTTTTGGTCTTTCGGTCTTGCTTTATTGTAAATAATTATATTAACGTTTCATTTGGCTCCAATACTGATTTATAAAAAGCTTCTATTTACTTGCCTAATGAAGTTGATCGCTTCGTTCTTGAGACGTTTGTAGATAAGTAACTGTTAGTTTTAATAATATGTGACGTCAATGCACGAATAAAAGCGTACTGTAATAAAAAGGGAAATAGCCATAGTAGGATATTTATTAATGTGATAATGAAAGAGATTATGATATCTATGCGGATGACAGCACGTTTGATATAAATGTTTTAGTTGATGTTTGGTATTAATGTATTTATTTTTCCTTCCAATTTTAAACTTTCTGTCACGTTAACCAGAAAAAAAGTTTGTCATTACAAATTGACTTTCATCTAAAATTTTACGTACATTACGATGTCAAGGCGCGTTCCCGTTATAATACAGGGTAGTCAATCGTAGTTTTTTTACTTATACGAATTGTAAAAAGCACAGGGTTCTTTCGCCCTTTACCTTTAATTTAAAAATAATAAAAATTATACCCTTGATTTTGTAATGTTGTAATCATGGACAGTGGCCCGTGAAAACGTTCCGACGTGTCCAAATTGAAGGTCAAGTATATAAAAGAAAGTAAGGATATGTAAAAATATAGATATGGGTCGTATTTGAAAGGATGCGTTCTGTGGCATATCAATTGTTTTCTATCTCTTTTCATTTGTTCGCTATCCTTCAATTCTCAATCTTTTCCTATATCTGAAAATTCTTGTAACTCGCTTATTTCACGAGATAAAGCAACAATACCTAGGTATTATTTATGTAATTTTTAGTGTAGATTATGACGGTGTACTCAAAATTGAAACATATTGCAAGATTTTTGACTTATGGCATCAACCTATATTTTTTTAAACAGGAACTACGTCATTTATCCTCCATTTAAAAGCTTGTTTCTTGTGCTTTTCAAAAGTTTAAATACGATAATATTATTTTCAGTAATCCGACCCATGACATTTATAACAGTTTTATATTATTAGTGTAAGATTTTTTAACAGATAATTAAATTTATCCAAATAACATGCAAAATAAATTGATTCTTGTTTCAATCTTTCAACTGTTGCTAATTCATTAAATTTTTGAAGATTTTGTGATTTAGTCTCAATGCAGCCTTGTGCAAAATTACTTGTTTTTAAAAATAGGACAGTTTCCTGGCCCAGAGCACCAAAGTGGCCATCTTGTAGATGGTGATCGCATAAATTCTACATGGTCGCACCGTCAGTTAAGTTCGATTTATTTACAAAAGGTACTTTAAGAACTCATTTAAAGTACCCTTTTAGGACGTATTTCTTATCCTACGCAATTTTCTATTGACTTTTAGTCAATAAAGAGAACTACCTTAAAGCTAATTAAAATCTTCACAAAAGGCCCCTATACTACTTGATACAAAGCTAATAGTTTATTAAATATACATAAAAAGTACTTAAATCTCGCATAAAGTAGGATTTTACGGCTTACTTATTACTCTATAAAAAAAATTTAATGAAACACTTCTCTAGAATTAAATGATCTATAATAAAAGGCATCCTCCTCCTGTGCTGATAATCACCTATATTTCTTTTGAAGTACGTTGTTATGGTTCATTCACTACTACGATAAATTTCGATAAAGAAACTTACTTAAAATTAAATCATCTGTAAAAGTGACATCATATAATAAAAAAGTTATTCGTGTAGTACTTTTTACGTATTCGCATTTAGTAGCTTTTAAGCGCTTATTTATTACCCTACGAAAAGCTTTTATTAAAAATTTGCCTGCAATTGAATTATCTGTAAAAAAAGGTTTCTACTTTTTGCTTGATGGTTAATAGTTGTTGATACATCCACACGGTACTTTAGCGACATACTTGAAATACCCTTTGTAAAGTTTATTAACTATTACCAAAAAAGTGAATTAAAATTCAATCTATACATTTTGCTATAAAGTTAGTAGTTTTCAAGACATAAAAGGCGTTTTTAGAGCTTATTGATTACTTTGGTGCTTGTTTAAAGTAGCGTTATAGGGCTTACAAGGTTTTTTTTTATTAAAGGGCTTATGTAAAATTAAATTAAAAGGTCGAAAATTGAACCACATTTAAACAAGGTTAGTTTTCGACACATATTCACAACGATGACTGCTTTTAGGTGACTATTTTAGGATTTATTAACTATAAGCTTCCATAAAGAATTGCTTAAAATTGAACTACTTTTAAAAATAGGTCCACATACGTTTTGCTATAAGGTTTATAGTTTTTCAGATACCTAAATAGAACTTAGGTGCGTTTAAATTAGCAATTTGGGACTTTTTACTCTACATAAAACATCAAGAAGCTTATATAAAATTGAATTATTTCCAAAAAAATCTGTACACTTTTTCCTCTAAACTTGAATTTTTGACTATACAAATGGTACTTTGAAAACTCCCAAAAAGTACCGTGTGCTTATTCATTATGTTATGAAAAACTTTTAATAAAGAAACTTTTGTAAAATTGAAGGTCTCTATGCTGTTTGTTCCTGATACTAGATGATTTAGCAACTTCTATGAAGTACCTATTTTAATATTTATTAACTAGTGAAGATATTTATATAAAATTTGCTTAAATTGATTTTCTGTACTTTTGGCTATAGTTTTCTTCATAAATAGGACGTTTAAAGAACCTTTTTAGGGTTTATTTGCTCCCTGAAAAAATGTATTTCAGAAAACTCGTTTGAAAAAGGATTGTTTTTAATAATGGTTTCTACACTTTTGCCCTAAACTTGATAGTTTCCGATACGATACCCACAACTACTTTAGAGACTATTTTAGAGTTCCGTTTTCTAGTGTTTATTAACTATTAAGAACAACTGCAATGAAGAAAACTTGCCTAAAATTGAATTTTCGAGTGATTGTTTATTTACGGAAAAATTTTTATGAAGAAATTGTATCTAAAATTGAATTATCTTAAAAAAAAAAGGTTTCTGTCCTTCTTGCACCACAGTTAATAGTTTTCGCTGTATTTACAAAGGGTACTTAAGACACTACTTTGAAGGACCGGTTTAAGTTTGTTCCACCCCACAAAAGAAGTCTATTAGCAAAACTTGATTAAAATTAAATTGCGTGTACTATTTGCTATAATGTAAATAGTTTTTTTATATTTAGAAAAAGTTCTTAGTTCTCGTATAAAGTAGCTTCTTATTCCTTCTTTACTAACCATATCTCGCGATCTAGAACACTGATCGTATTTCTAAAAAAAGGTCTTGAACACTTTTGCCTTCGAACTTGATAGTTCTCGACATATACACTAATGATACTTTAGGAACTCCGTATCTTACAAGAAACAATAAAATGAAGAATTGAATTGTATTTAAACTAGGTTTTTATACTTTTTGATCCAAGCTGATAGTTTTCGATTCACTCATAAGAGAAATTTAACAACTTCCATGAAGTACCTATTTTAAGGTGCATTAACTAGTGGAGAAACATCCCTAAAAATTGTTTAAATTGGATTTTGGTACTTTTTGTCATAAAGTTATTGGTTTCTTTCATAAGTAGAATTTACAAACAAATTTTTTAGGGTTTATGTAGTTCTCGAAAAACATTTATTTTAAGGCTCGTTTAAAAAATAATTTAAAAATACCCCTATACTTTTGACTCTAAACTTGATAGTTTTCGATATCGAATCCACGGATACTTTAGCGAGTCCTTTGAAGTACTTTTTTAGTGTTTATTAATTATTACGAAAAACTGCAAGGAAAAAAACTTACTTAAAATTGAGTTTTCTAGTTAGGATCTATTTATTACCTATTGAAAATGTTTCATTAAAAACCTATCTAATATTGGTCTCTATACATTTTGCTCAACAGTTAATAGTTCTCGATGTATTTACAAAAGGTACTTCAGATATTCCTTTGAAAAACATTTTTAAATTCACCGTACCCCACTAATAAATTTTGAAAGTAAGCTTGCTTACAGTTAGATTGTTTTTATAAAATATTTGCACTATTTGCTATAAAGTAACTAGTTCTTCAGATATTTACAAAAAGTTTTTAGGTGTCGTATAAAGTAGCTTTTTGTTACTTCTTTGGCAGCCATCGACATCGACGCGATTCCGCATTGAACATAATCAACATTTTTAATACACTTTAATAGCACAACTTGAAGAAATTGTCAAGGAATAAAGGTCGGTGGCCAATCCGATCTGCAAACGTGTGTTTTATTTCAAACCTAAAAAACAAATACGATGTGATTTCGAGCGTACCTTTGAATATAAATCAGTATAGATTGCAACGCTGAACCAAATTATATTTAGTATACATTGGGTGCTCTACGAACAACTTTTATTAAGAAAATTTAGCTGAAATTGATTAAAACGGTTTCCACACTATTTCACAGCGCATAGCTATGAGGGGTTCTTAGCGACTTCTTTTGTCTCTTTTAGGATTTACTAATAATTATGAAACACATATGTAAAAATAAAATTGAATTTTCTTAAAAAAGGTCACTATACTTTCTTTTTTAAAGTGAATAGTCATTCATAAAAGGCGCTTAGGGCAAGTATAAAATAGTTTCTCAGAACTTATTTGTTACTTTACAAAAAACTCAAAAAAAATCAAATATTACTAAGTACTTGTTTTAGGGTATATTAACTATTAAAGAAATTTCTCTAAATGAAAATTGCTTAAAATTGAATTTTCCTAAAAAAGTTTTCTATACTTTCTACTATATTTATGTATTAGTAAAAGTACTTTGTGCTTTGTTACACGATCAAACCCCGCTGGTATCGCGTAGTGCTTATAAAAATAATAAGGGTGCTGACTAACTGCAATACATATGGGCGGGTTCGGGATAAGACGTGAAATTTGATTTCAAACATCTTACACTTGCCTTAAAACAAAGTTCAAAATCGGGCATAAACGTCCTATGAGACCCACCACGCCATAGACATATCTGGAAAATTATCTCAAGCTGAGATGTTAATCTTGCGAGATCGTGGGCCGCAACATATTCGTTTACTCGGCACATAAAACTCTGAATTTTCTGTATTAACCTCGTATAATTTACGTTACATATATTCGATTGCGTTAACCACTTTTGCAAGTCGCAAGTCCAAAATATCAACTTTAATTGAACCCCTCGTAGAAATATGTTAACTAATATTTACGATTACTAACAATAATCAAAAATAAATAAATATTGGCCAATTTGGAAAATAATAGCTAAATCTAGTATTTTTTAAACTCATTTGTAAAAGAACAATTCTGAATTGAGTATATTTAAAAACAGAAGCAAACATACACTAACTAAATAATAGATACGAATTCACTGTTCCCTATCGTAAAATAAAACAGACGTAACGATCTGTGCGTGATTTAAAAATTATATTCTGTTCAGTTTGAAATTTTATCATTAAACGTGTGAAATTTTTTTATTAGACGTCTACAAGTATGGTTCACCATGGTTCTAGACGAAACCTTTATTTTTATATAAAACTGAATAGACGATGACTAATAACGGGATAACGGTAGACGAGGTAACATTGTATATTCAATTCAATCAACGAAGTAAAAGCAACTAAATTTTGTGAATATAGCGAAAAGTAACAAAAGATTTATTATATCGGACGTTTGGTTTGGTTTTATAGCACTTAAATTAGCTTTTCGCTTTAATTAACCCTCAAAATAAAATTTGTGCGGAAGGTTCACCACAATTCAAATAAAGGAATGAGTTGAATAATTATATAAAAACAAGTTTTCAAAATTAATGTAGTTGCATTGACTTCCGCAATAAAGCTATACAAAAACAACAAAATAATTATCTTAATGAAGTGTTACCCTACTTCATCTTAAGCTATTCTTAACCTAGTAACAAAAAAAAGGTTTTGATTAGAATTGATGGTGCTTATAGCCTAATTGAACTTACAATACTAGCAATGACCCCTTTTTAGGATAATCAATATTTCACTACACAACAATACAGAAAATTAGACTTACTCAAAAATTTCCTACTCCTTTTAAACGGGGTTAAACTCTTTTAATTAATCCTTGAAGTTGTACACACTTCTAACAAGCCTGTTAACGCCAAAACGTCAGGCGTCGCACTGTAAGCGCTAACTTAAATGTTCCACGTCCACCTACGTCCTTCAACACTTGTATCAATTAGGCAACATGTTTTCTGAATGCCTTCTTAAATATTTGTCATAGGATTCAATATTTTAATACACTTCGTGATCAGATTCTTCATTGTCCATAAATAAAATTTGTTTTGTGCCGTTAACAAACGAATACGTATTTATGTTAACATTAATGTTTAATAACCTTAATTTTAATTTGCTATGTCCAAAACCTATATTAATCACTTTAAATGTTTCTGTTACTATCGGGCGGATATTTAAACACTTTATTTAAATTTGTGGAAACGTTTCGCAACACTAACAATTTCCAACTCAATAGAAAATCAATTGTAGTTTTAAACGTTTTTAATGTTCCATCCCCATAATAGGTTATGGCAGTAAACAACAATATTTCACCTGCACTACTAAGTTTTGCAACGTAAATTGTTCCAAATCGTTATGCCTTCGTTTTCAAGCCACACGCGACGGCTTCAACCAAAGGTTGGCTTACAATCTCCCAAATGCCGTCTATTCCAACTCTATTAAAAACGCCACCAAATATTATTCCGTTAAATCTAAATTAACCACTCTTAATGGATTTAAGTGTCACATGACTTTGACGAGCAGAAAATCTGAAAGGAACCCATCGCAACCGATACTTGTAAATCTACGTCGTTTTTGAAATTCCTAAGAAAAACGTAATATCCGTCTGAAATGATCAAATTCGATATCCAAATTCATTCAACAAAATATTCAAAACCAACTCAAGTTTTTATGAAAGTCTCGCGTATGCGCGAAACCTCTTTCCGCAAAATTCAATAAATGTCAATATTATTTCAGTCACACGGTTTCTCCAGTGCTGTTCTTACGGGTGTAAACCTGCATCAAAAACCCGAAACAAAAATTCTCTCAATGCTTATCTTAAATTCTTCTAACGTTAAACATCAGCTCTTACTTGGTTACTAATAAGACTAACAAATTCATCACAAATACTATGGTACAAATAGTTCACCTTTCCTCGTCCTTGATTTCCATAATTGTGTAAATGCAACTCAAAATATTCTCACAGCCTGTTTAAAGTAGCGTTATAGGACACAAAATTTTTGTATTGAAAGGTTTATCTGAAATTGAATTAAAAGACTTCTACACTATTTCCTCCAAAGTTGATAGGTGCTTAGAGCAAGGTTAGAATAGTTTTTAGAGCTTTTTTATTACATTACTGAATGCCCACTTTGAATTTTGTTTTTCGCTCCAACGCTGATAGTTTTTAATAAATTCATGAAAAGTACTTCAGCGACTTTTTAACAAAAAGACGTCTATTAAGGAAACTAGGCTTAAAATTGAATATTAAGATAGGCCACCATGCTTTTTACTAAAAGGTTAATAGTTATGCAGGTATTCCCAAAAAGTAATTTTAGATTCGTTTATTCAAAAACTTCTCTAAAGTTGAATTGCCTTTAAAATGGGTATCTAGACTTTTTACTATAAAGTTAATAGTTTACAGTTATTCACAAAAGGTAGTTTGGCATCGTTTAATGTTGTTTATTGGATTTACGTACTTTTTATTCAGGAAGCTTGTATATGATTGAATTACCAAAAATGCGTACTTTAGGTATTCGTTTAAAGTATTTTTTAGCTTATTTTCTATCCTGCGAAAACCTAATATAAAGAAAATTGAATTATCTTTAAAAAAAGGTTTGTTCAAAGTAGCTCTTCAGGTTTATTTATTATCCTATGGAAAGCTTTTATGAAAATAAACTGGCCTAAAACCTTTCTAATTTGCTAATTAGTTGAAATGAACACGTAATACATTAATAACTTCTACATGTGCTAACCGATTTGTGTCAAACCATGCACATACATTTCCCAATAAGTCGCTATCAGATTTTGACTGAGTCGATGCTGAAAATGTAGGTTTTAGAGTTAATTTTTTTAGGAAAATGAACCCATCTTCAACTACTATTCTGGGAATTGATTTATAGAGCTGGAACCTTTCGCAATACTTTAAATGTGTGCCAAGCGCCTCCACAAAAAATAATTTTTTGAAAAACTGTATTGGATACGTATACCATTAATAATTTCTATATGCGATGATCGACTTGTGCCATACTGTACACACATCTGCCTGATATTATCCAGTAATCTACTATCAGATTTTGGCTTGATTCTCTGTCCGCAATACTGAAAATTTGTGATTATGTCAATTCCTTTGAGAAAATGTATCCATTACGTGGTTTATAATTATTCTTCAGCGAATCCACTTATAGAGCGGAAGCATATTGCTATAGTTAGCATGTACCTTGAATATGGTCAGACCATCTTCAAAATTTTCGGTCGACAGTCCCCTTCCCCAGTAAATAATTTCCTGAAGTGCTGTTATAACACTTAAGTCGTTAATAACTTCTACATACGATAACCGATCCGGGCCAAACTTTGTGCGCGCATGTTCCTACTGGTACCCAGACACGTTTATCATATTGAACATTTATATTTATACGTCAATTTTTTTTACAAAAAATGCGTTTAGTATACAAAAGTCACGTACACAAATTTTACTTATTTAGATTATGCATTACTCCACTAAAAATTTATGTAACTATAAAACTTGCTTAAAATTTAAATATCTGTATATACTTTCTGCTATAAAGTTAATAGTTTTACTTGGATCTTTTTTTTTCGTGCTTATTAGTTAATTGAATATTAATGACTCTTAGAATGACAAAAGTTAAATTCTGATGTTTTGCTATTGTAATTACCGTTCAGCCTTAGTCAAATACCGTACACCTAAATAGATAAATTAAGCTTTGTAATTCTAAACAGATACTATACCTAGACTGGTTTATTACCGTAACAAGAAGCACAAACTTAGTATTTTGTGCTGTAAGCATCATACCTCACTATCCTTTCCAAATTCGTGATATATGATGGAAATATCGTTGTACGCATTACTTTACCCCTCTATGATTTTTTCGAAGTCGTCCACATCGTATAAAGGTGGTTCGTTTTATGTATTCAAATCTGAGTAGCTCACAAAGATTTTTCATTTATAGCATACTTTATCGTTTGTTTTAATTTTCTTTTGCTTTGAGGGGTTACTTTTTAGTGATTTTTTTATAACCAAATTTTCCGATACAGTCTTTATTGGATTAGAAATAAATATTTCAGAAAATATTTCAAAAATGTTTTGTCTTAATTTATTGGTTTGAGGTGATTGATGCGGGTCTTTATGGAGAAGAAGATCATCTTGAGGGTTATTTGTAGTTTTTTCCAACCCGGATGATCACAGAATAGCTGAAAGTGGTGCATGTTACACCTCTGAATTGGGTTCTCGGATCGAATCAGATTCAATACATAAATCTGATATTAGTGAGGGTTGAGTGGTACGATGAGAGCAGCTGTAAAACTAATTACTGTCACTTCGGCATAGGTGATTTTTAAATAAGCTTCGGTGAAGACACCGGTAATATGTAAAGGTTATTGACTGCAGTTGTTATCCAAGACGAGCAACACTGTGTCGTTAAGAGTTACCTGTGTGAATATCAGAAAATTTTTCCAACCAATTTATCAGTCATCAATTCTGACTTGAATTAAATAATAAATTGGCCTGCTTTATCCATATCTCTCTAATATCGAGATCATCCGTAGAAAGGCGGTTATTCAGTACCCATTATTTTACACTACTAACATTAATTTAAACTACTTTTCAAAATTAATATTTGAGCAAGTACCCATTAAATAGAAAAAATTAAGTAATTAAAATACTACTATACTTCATAATACACAAGTGTGCTCTGCGGAATACTGTACGCCTCGCTTTTATAATCTCGATATACAATTCATGGAAGGGTAGACGGGCGCATCAATTTAACCTTAATTAGAAATAAAATAAATTTTTTATATTTTCCGAATATAAACGATTAAGGTTTATTTCTTATCGCGAGACGTAGAAATTGATAAAAAAAATTTCTACTTCGTACACCAAAAAAATTACTTAAATTAGTTTAATTACTTCAGTTAATAGTTACATCCGACCAAATTCGATTTTGGAAAGTTGTCAATTAACTGTTGCACGAGGTGCTTCTGAATGCATTTTTTAAAGCTCATTGTGTTTGCAACAATAGTTCGTAGTTTCGAACAGATAACTTTTATATTTTATTTTACCAATGTTATCGTTAGACATAGTTTGTAAAATGAATAAATAGTTTTCGATTTCGGATTAGCGCTTATATGTATACTACTCTTCAGACGGTATAATCTCATTATAATATATGCCATTTGAGGTAGAACAATTTTACGCTACCAGCGGCAATCTCTATGTTCCACCTCAAACGGCAAGTGTTAGAATGAGGAAGGTATCTAGTCTGATGAAAGAACTGAAAAGACTCTTCTAAGGTCAAGGGACTGTATGTGAGAAGTTAAGTACGGGTTATAAATAAGCTTAATCTCTCTTTTTTGAATGTGATCAACGATATCGAAAGCGTATTGCGGAGCAACAAGAGGGGAGAATTGTATTCCAGGTGGGGTGAAGTTTGGGACTTATACAACAGAAATAGTTGTCCGGAGGTAAAGTACTGCTTAAATCTATGCAAAATGCCTATTTTACGAGCAGCTGATTTAGTAGCTGACAGAAGATGGTCAACCCATGATAGATTACATACAGTTATTCCCAGCATAGTGATAGGGTCTGAAAGCTTAAGATCTGAGCCATTCATGCTTATAACCGGAAATGATCGCACTTTTTTTGGCGGACACAAGGCAACACTGGGTTTTATTAAAATTAAATTTAACTAGATCATTGATTCCCCATTCAAGGATACGTTAAATGTCTTTGTTGCTTGAAATTGCCATTTCAGCTTTACGGTTTTGATTAAGATGGAAGGTGGATTACCATTATAAGTAGACTGAGATGAACTACAATGAAGAGTGCTGTCGTGAGCAACACAATGGACCGGGTTAGTCGTTGAAGAAATAAGATTATTGATGTACAGCAGAAAAAGTGTAGGCGCCATAACTGATCCCTGTTGATGCCAACTTCTTCTAAAAAGAAGCCATCAATTACGACACGTATTCGTCTTTTGTCAAGAAAACTAGAAACCTATTTGGAGAGCATATCCTTTAAGACAAACGGCGTGAGTTTGGCAAGTAAACACTTATGCCAAACTTGGTCCAATGCTTTTGAGATATTAACTGCAACTGTTTCACCGGATTGTTGTAATGTATTGTCCCAAGCTTGGGTGACATATGAAAGAAGATCACCTATTGAACGATTCTACCTAAAACTATAATGGTGGTCACTAAGGAGTTTTACTAAACGTTCATATACAATATCAAAAAAAATTGCTTATTGTATAGATAAATGCGTAAAAATTCATAAAATTATTGCTATTGGCTCAATGAACAGTGACTCAATGCGTATTAGGAGATTACACGTTTTCTTTGAAGCACTAAAGTTAACAGTTAGTTTTAAAACGATTTAGGGTGAGGAAGCTGCCCAAAGCCACTTACGTGTTTATGATATTAATTCTTCAGAACTTTGAACGAGGTGAAAGTATTGCGGTACGCACGTCAGTACAGACTTGTTTTGTTATATTTTTTTGTGGCGGTGTGGTTTTGATATTTATGGTCGTTTTATATGCAAAATATTGGTGTGTGGGAAGACGAGACTACTTCAGAAAATATTCCCTTTACAAGTTAGTGTATTATTTGTCGAATTACCAAAGACTGCGTAGTGGAACAAACAAACCGATATTCAGTGGAAATATGTTTGTCGAAAGGTGTGCATGAACGGTCATAATTCACCAAATTTCAAGGACCTAATAAGGACCTAATTCCTTTTTTTCCACCATATCGGTGGGAGGTAACAAGCATGTATTGTCAGTAACATATGGAGATCGTTTTCTTTCAACTTGAACCAGGGGATGCAACTTCTACAGACCAACTATTTAAAATTAGACTGGTCATAAATTATTTTAACAATAAAATGAGAGAAATATATACGCTAATAAAAATTTTCTATGGATGAATAAATGGTTCTATGGCGCGGTAGACTTGTGTTTAAACAATACATTAGCAATAAACGCCATAAATGAGGCATGAAACTCTCCTCAGTTACCGAAACAAACGGCATATTGAATTTTGCAGTTTATACTGGGCAAATGGATGAAATGGAAGGGTAACGACACGCTGAAAACATTGTAATGCATCTAATGAATGATAAGTTGGACAATGGACACAGAATATTAATGGATTTTAATTTAGGTAAAAAACTTTTTTACAAAATGGCCATATTGTATTACAACACTACGACCCAACAGAAACAGTGCTCCAAAGGATATAGTTCCAGAAAAACTAAAAGTTGGAGCAACTGTTGCCAATGCTGTAACAAAGTGCTGGTTGAAAAATGGAAACGCAAAAGAAATGTCATCTCCACAGAATTTATTAATAACTTGGAAGCATGGAATAAAAGAGTGCAACCAAAGTTAAAACCTCAGTCTATTGTGGAATACATTAACAGTATGGGAGGAATTGACAGAGGACCAAATGATTTCTTGCTACTCGTGATTGAGAACACTTTTCTGGTACAAAACTTGGCCATTCACATTCTTCAACTTTTCTTATTTGCTTCATATTTGTTTTTTGCAAATTAGTCTTGTAAAAGTATACAGTATTGAGTACTTTTACCGTAACAACTAAACGCACGTAAGGTAAAGGTTTTATAGCACTTGCCACATACATTGTGAAAAGAGGGAAGAAAATAAAAGAATACTAAGGAAAAAAGTGCTGAATGTGGGCCAAAAGGAATATTAGAAAAGATATTAGATATTAGATAGAGTGTGAAATGCTTCCTGAGCAGTCTGGGTTATGTTTGCATTGATACTTCAAAGAATATAATAGAAAAGTAAAGTATGCCTTTTAGAAAGACAGCTGTTGCAGAGAATACGTAGTTTTCCTTTACTTTTTACCTAGACCTCTGCTTTGGCTTGGCCTTATATTTCTGAATGTATTTTAGTGTTTGAGTATGAGTGTGTGTATGTTTGTGCGTGAGTGCGTGTGTGGGTGTGTCTGTGTGGGAGTGTGCGTGTGTGTGTGTGTGTGTGTGTGTGTGTGTGTGTGTGAGCATGCGTATGCGTAGGCGTATGCGTATGCCTATGCGTATGCGTGTGCGTGTGCGTGTGCGTGTGCGTGTGCGTGGCGTGTGCGTTGCGTGCGCGGTGCGTGTGTGCGTGTGCGTGTAGCGTGCGCGCGTGTGTGTGCGTGTACGTGTACGTGTCGCGTACGTGTACGTGTACGTGTACGTGTACGTGTAGCGATGCGGTACGTGTACGTACGTACGTACGTGTCCGTACGTAGTACGTGTACCGTGACGTCACGTGTACGCGCACTTGTACGCGTACGTGTACGTACGTGTACGTGTACGTACGTGACGTGCACGTGTACGTGTGCGTACGTACGTGTACGTGTACGTGTACGTGTACTGTACGCGTATACGTGTACACGGTACGTGTACGTGCACGTGACGTACGTGACGTGTACGTACGTGTACTGCGTACGTGTACGTACGCACGCGTGCACTGTACGTGTACGTTAGTGACGCACGTGTAGCGTGCACGTGTACGGTAGTGTAGCGTCACGTACACGTGTACGTGTACGTGTACGTGTACGTGTACGTACGTACGTACGTACGTACGTACGTGAGTGTACGCTGTACGTGTACGTAGTACGTACGTGTACGCGTGACGTCGTACGTACGTGTACGTCGTACGTACGTACGTGTACGCACGTGCGACGTACGTGGCACGTGTACGTACGTGTACGTAGTACGTGCACGTACTGTACGTACGTGTAGCACGTGTAGCGTCGTACGTGTACGTGTACGACGTGTACGTCGTCGTACGTGTACGTGTACGTGTCACGTACGTGTCGCACGTGTACGTACGTACGTACGTGTACGTGCACGTGCGTACGTGTACGTACGTGTACGTGTACGTACGTGTACGTGCGTACGCTCGTACGTACGTACGTGCACGTGTGCACGTGTACGTGTACGTACGCACGTACGTACGTACGTGTACGCACGTACGCACGTACGTGCACGCGTACGTGCGTACGTCGTGACGTACGTGCTACGTGTACGTGTACGTGTACGGTACGTGTACGTACGTGTGTACGCACGTGTGCGTTCGTACGTGCACGTGTACGTACGCGTGTACGCATACGTAGTACGACGTGTACGTGCACGTGTACGTGACTACGTGTACGTGTACGTACGTGTACGTACGTACGTACGTGACGTGTACGAGTGACGATGTACGAGTACGTGACGTACGCGTACGTGTACGATGTGCACTGCGTACGTACGTACGTACGTGTACGTGTGGACGTGTACGTGTACGTGTACGTACGTGTACGTGTACGTACGTACGTGTACGACGTGTACGTGCAGTGTACGTGTACGTGTACGTGTACGTGCAGACGTACGTGTACGTCGTAGGTACGTACGTGTACGTGTACGTGCACGTGTACGTACGTACGTGTACGTGTACGTGTACGTGTACGTGACGTACGTGCACGTACGTACGGTACGTGTACGTACGTGTACGCGTACGTACGTACGTACGGTACGTCGTACGTGTACGCACGTGACGCGTACGTCGACGTGCACGTACGTACGTACGGTGCGTGTACGTGTACGTCGTACGTGTACGTGACGTGTACGTGTACGTAGTCGTGTACGTGTACGCGTACGTGTACGTGTAGTACGCTACGTGTACGTGTACGTAGCGACGTGTCACGTGCACGACGTACGTGTACGTGTACGTCGTGACGTGTACGTGTACGTGTACGTACGTGTACGTGTACGTACGGTACGACGTACGTGTACGTACGTACGTACGTCGTACGATGCACGTAGTACGTGTACGTGTACGTGTACGTACGTACGTGTACGTGTACGTGTACGTGACGTACGTGTACGTGTACGTCGTGTACGCGTACGTGTACGTGCGTGTACGTGTACGTGTACGTGTACGCGGTACGGTACGGTACGTACGTACGTGTAGCGTGTACGTGTACGTGTACGTGTACGTGTCGGTCGTTACGTACGTGAGGTGTACGTGACCGTACGTGTCGTGTACGTGTACGTACGTGTGTACGTGACGTGTACGTATACGTGTACGGTGCGTGTACGTGTACGTGTACGTGTACGTGTACGTGTACATTGCACGTGTACGTCGTTCGGTACACGTCGTACGTTCGTACGTCGTGCTAGCGTACGTGACGTGTACGCGTACGTGTACGTACGTGTCGCACGTGTACGTGTACGTGTACGTGTACGTGTACGTACGTGTACGGTACGTGTACGTGTACGTGTACGTGTACGTGTACGTCGTACGTGTCACGTCGTACGTGACGTGACGTGTACGTGTACGTAGTGACGTGTACGTGTACGTACGTACGTACGTGTACGCGTGTACGTGTACGTGTACGTACGTGTACGTACGTACGTGTACGTGTACGTGTACGTGTACTGTATCGTTTACGTGTAGGTACGTACGTGTACGTGACGTACGTGTGTACGTACGTGTACGTGTACGTGTACGTGTATCGTTGTGTACGTGTACGTGTCACGTGTACGTGTCTGTCACGTACGTGATCAGTACGTGTAGTGATACGGTTTGCGTGTAAGCGTGCGTGCGTGTGTGTGTGTGCATCAGGATGTGTGCTTCTTCTGATAACTTCAGAAGTATTTACTTAAAGGTTCGAATTTAATCTTGCGTTCATTTGTCCTTGAAGCTGATAGGTTTTTTGATCAATCCAGAGGGGTAGTGGGGGTTTATTATAGTTATTAGTTTTCATCAAATATTTTTGAAGCAGCTGCTGATTTTAAAGGTATAAGGATATCAGCATATAGATTTTAATGTTATAAATTAATTATATTCTATGGAATTTTTAGATACGACGCGTAGTTTGAGCTCAAAAAATTCCTTAGGTGGAATTTAAGTTTTCGTTCAATTTTTTTTTTAATATCTGAATAACGGTAAACTTTGTAAAAAAACTGTGGAAACATATTTTTTAGAGATAGTTGAATTTTACATTCCTTGTCTATAAAGTTACGTAATATATAGCCAAATAACCATTAAAAATTAAAAAATATGATTAACAACTATAGCCCTTTAGAAAGAAATACATTGAGTGTGAAGTACGTAAAATAAAATAGTAGGTATTTAAAATACGTGTGAGGAAATTGCAAAAAAAAACGAGATGTTTATATTAATTAGATATTAGCAAAATTAAAGGCAGATAATTTGCGCTACGCGTCAAGTGTTTAAAAATTATTTAAAATGTATCCAAAATGTACTATATGTAGAGAATTGTCAATCGTTTCTTTTTGTTTAACCTTTACTACAGCTTAAAGAATGGTTAAAATCTTTTTTATACAAGACGTAGATTTTTTTTGAAGTTAGTATTATACGCCTATTAGCCTCTATCTGCCATAAATGTTTAAACGTCTATCTGACATTGATTATTGTTGTTTTTACAGTGTTGCCTATTCTCATTATGAACGTATTATAAAAGATTTTTTTTAAGTTAGTATTATACGCATATTAGCCTCTATCTGCCATAAATGCTTAAACATCTATCTGACATTGATTATTGTTGTTTTTACAGTGTTGCCTATTCTCATTATGAACGTATTATAAAAGAAGTTGCATACTTATCTTTAAAATATTCATTATTTTATTTCTTTGAATTTTCACTTTGTAGGTTGGAAGAGCGTATGTTGTTCCACACCACATATTTTAATGTTTACGTTTTGTTTTATAAATTAAAACATAGTTATTAATTTTTTTTCACGTTATTGGAATTAAGATATAGGGAGGCTGAGCGCGTCCACCGCAAAGTTTAGAACAAATTCATTCATTGTGCGTTGGCCGCCCATCGGCTTCCAATCACATGACTGTTCTATTTCAAATCAAAAATATCTTTAAGGAACCCATATAACCAAATATTAAACAAATATGCGTTCAGCTCCTAAGTGACTTATTAGCTCGAATACGTGTTAAGAAAGTGAATTACTAAAGTACCTAAATAGTTCCTGACCTGCATGCTGTAAAACATTATCTATCACAATTTAATGGTTAAAAAGAAATATCTGACAATGTTTATGAATAACTATGGAATCGGGACCTGGACATTCCGCCGAATTCCCAAAACACCGATGTCCAATTCGCTGAGTACGCCCATTCTGCCAAATTTTAGAGGTGGACCATTACGTCGACTAGGACTAAAATGCCGAATGATATTTAAGATATTTTTCCGAATGCTCAAAACACCGACACTGTATTTTAAAAGTTCAAAACGCCGAACGAACCAAAAGGCCACCATCATTTCGTCCAATGCGTCCATTCCGTCGAATTTCAATGTTACACCATTCCGTCGAATTTCAATGTTAGATCATTACACTGAACGTGACCAAAACACCGACGAGCTTTCCGCCGAATGCGTCCACTCTGCTGAACTTCAATGTTGGACTACTACGCCGACAATGACCAAAAGCGAGGAATTACCTAAAGCCCGAATAGACAAAACGCCGGCACGGTAACTTAATAGGTCCAAAACGCCGATGCTTGATGTAAATCCAGCTTTTACAGTAACCAATAAATGTTAATAAAGTTTAAAATAAATCTACTGAAATCAAGAGTTGTGCTTTCCGTTATATCCATGTGTTTATCTGCATAATGGTTTTAATTATATACGAGTGCGAGTAAGTAGAATATTAATGAAGGGTATATGGGTAATATTCCATATTATCTTTAACAGAACAGAACAGAAAGTGATTGTCATTGGTCAAAAAATTTAAAATTGAGTTTGGAATAGGAAATGTCCGTTTTGAGGTTTCCTGTGATTTTTTAAAAATATATGCGTGTGCGTTGCACGCACGCAAAGATTAGAGAAACTGTTAGATTTATATTTGTCACTCGTGTTTAATACTTAAAGGTCTACACCACTGTAATTTTTGTTAATGGCCAACATGCGGGTTCTGTAATCTTTTTGTTTCGCTCGCAATAATCCAATAACTGCAATTACGGTTTTATTCAAATTTGACATAAGTATTTCCCACCTACTTAAATGTCTAGAGACCAGTTATTTTTTGTGGCGATTGGCTCATTGTGAAGTAATTTGAGTGCAGTCCTATTTTTTCCATTCGAAACAACTAAAAGTTATAAAATGGAACTACATCAGCCCCCAGTAAGTATTTGATGAGGTCGGGGTAGCGGGAGCGGAGTAATCAGAATGTGAATGTTTATGGTATGTCCATCTGTATTATTAATAGTAGAAGATGACCACTTCGAGCAAGATTTAATTGCTTTATTAGTTCCATGTAATTGCGTCTTAATTACCAGTTGTCGTATTTGCTTTTTAATTACACTGGGTTGTTCTACTTAACTGCTTTTTAAAGACCCGCTTTTACCGACCACTAATACTACGGCTCTTTCAGTTCAGACGGTCCCTCTCCATTTTTATAATTTCATTTTTAGACTAGATTTTCATTCCGTTCTGTGGGTTGCAAAGGGATACAACTTCTGTATGCCGCCATCTTGTACCCGTGTACCTTGTTGGCTTTCCGTCATTTTGTTTCAGAGTGTTTTTTGATTTACCATCCGGAATTACCTTCAATTGCGGCGGATTTTTTTATCCCCATATTTACAACCGCTTTCCTTGCTTTCTTATTTCTGCACACCTATACATGTTTGACATTGTTGCCATCTTCTATTCGTGTGCCTTTTTGACCTTTTTTGGGGATATGTAACACACGAATTCTTCTGTCGACAAATATGCATGTTCTATAACATGAGGTCTCTGGTTTCTGTTTTTGTTTTAAATCAAAAAATAAATAGCCGGTGTCTCATTAGATGTTTTTATTTGAGCCCTGTCTCAAGGAGCATTAAACAAAAATACTTAGCGGACGTTGAGAGAATCTTATCTGGTAAACCACGTTTAAATTCAACCTTTTGATCTTTAAATGACTGTTACTCGCTGTAGAACCAAATAACTGTTTCACAGGCTTTGTCACAAACAGTATTGACGTTTTTAAGAAATTCTACGATAAAATCTGAATTACCGCAACCTGACGAACCTGCAAGTATTGAGGAAAAGGAATGCTTGAACTGCACTTCGTTGTTAAGTTTCGAATTAATCGGCTGTGCTGACTGCTACAGCAGTCGTTAAAACTAACTAAATAAAAATAGCTGCTGCCATTTTAACCCGCGTTAGGTTCATGTTGTTTTAGCCTTAGGAAAACCTAAGCTAAAAAATGAAAATTGCTTCGGAAGTTACCTTCTAATTATGCCGTAAGGTGGTACTACTAGATGTTAAATTATAGCACAAGTTGCCGCAGCAAGCCGTATGCTAACTTTTAATTATACCATAAGAGCTGTTGGAAATAGGGCCCTGGCGTTAGAAATAGGGTGGAGGGGCGGTTGTTAGAAATGAGGTGTAATGTTGCAAATGGGACCCAGGAGTCTATGGTGTTCCAAGCTGTGTGCTAAGTTATAATTATACCACAAGATGGTGCTAATAGTTTTCAAACAATGCCGTAAGGTAACGTTGCAAGCTGTGTGCTAACTTCCAATTGTACCTCAAGCGCCTCACTTATATTTAATCGTAAAAGAGAGAAAGAGCAAATTGGTTCACTAAGAGCGAGTTATAGAGAGATCTGTTGAATCCTGCTTCAAGAAGTTGAATTCTGTAAAAAGGACTTCCTAATATTATTAATTTAGATTAAAGCTACAAGTTTCTACAAGTAGTATTTTTATAATCACAAATGAGTCGTGTAATTGTGAAGAGCCACATATTAATAGAAAGGAAAAGTATAAATTGGCAAAACTAATAATATATTCAAAAATGAAAGACAAGAGGCAAACATTTAAAAGATGAATTTTCTGTAGCCTTCCCTAAGACCACAACATAATCCCAACAAGCTGACAATATAACGCCTAGCAACTTGGGTTAAACACCTAAAGGATCAAATGTACGAAGAAACGGCAAGTAATAAAATATAAATCCAACTTGTGACCTCTCCTGTCACCCCGGAACTAAAATTGATTGCTGAAGGCCAAAAATTTAATCCCGACAACACCAGTTGGAAATTGATAAACATGGTGATAAATACAAAAAATAAACTTCACCAAATTGAAATTTAATTACGAGAATCGAATAAAGACGTTAGTAAAATCGCTTAAAGGATTTAGAATATTAAAAGAAACTCCGTTGTGTGGCTACCACCACAATCCAAAACTCGTCGCTGAGGATTCGAAAATTGAATATCGACAACTCCAATTGAAGCTCCGACGTCAAGTCGCAGATAAAACCAAATAAAAAAGTCGAACCCATCATGAATAACGAATAAGCACAACCGTGTATATAAATAAATGAAAAGTTACTGCACAGTTAATTATTATTTTGCCAAAATTAGAATTTAAAAAACCAGAGACCACAAGACTATGAAGTTAACTTTAGGTCACATTGCTTTCCACATTGCGCACCTTATCTTTTCAATTGCTTTATTCACTATGTTAGTTCATAAATTTACGAATGTGTCCATTCCTTATTCACGATGAGTTCGACTTAATCTTCATTATTCGTTTTATCTACGACTTGATGTCGGAGCTTCAACTGAGGCTGCCGGTGTTTATCTTCCGAGCTTGCAGTGACGAGTTTTTAATGAATTCTGTTAATTCAGTTTCAAATTTATTAACTTTACCTTTGGTATTTATCACAAAGTTTGTTAATTTTCAATTGGTTGTGCCGGATGTAAATTTTTTAACTTCAGCAATTTATTTTAGTTGCATGATGATAGGAGAGGTCACAAGTTGGATTCACATTTTATTACTTGCTGATTATTCGTTCAGTTGATCCTTCAGAAGTTTAATCCAAGTTGTTGCACTGCCCGTGTCTTCAATTCGTCGTTAATGTGTTGTGACAGTAACATTACAGGTTATTTTTACCTCAAATTTTTGTTTTTGTCCGTTTTTAAATTCATTTATACTTGTGCCACCTTGTTTATGATTCTTAACAACTGAATTATTTTTGACTTAGTGATGACAATATTACTTGCCGAAACATGTACCTTTAATCTAAATTAATGATATTAGTAATAAACATTTTATGTATATAATGCATATACTTCAAATTCAAGATTCAGGAACAGGTATTTAGGGTCAATTCCGTCAATATTTCACGATCTTGAAACCGGCTTCTGCCAAAGGGACCTTAGATGCACAAACAAAATTCGAAATTCAGGTCCAAGATGTTGAAAGGCATTAAGCCAAAAAGCACAGGGTCACAATATGGTGGAAACAACATGGTGGAAAGTCAAAAAATACGCCCACCTAAGCTCAACTCGAAACCTTTTATTTCAGTAGATATATTTTAAATTTCATTAACATATATAATTTACTGTAACAGCTGGGGCCTACATCAAGGGTCGGCTTGGACCTATGAAATTATCGTGTCGGCGTTTTGGGAATTCCTGTTTTAATCATTCGGTACTTTGGTCATCGTCGGTGTAATGGTCGTCGAAGTTTTGGTAACACTCGGCGTAATAGTCTAATATTGAATTCCAGCGGAATGGACGCAGTTGGCGAAATGGTCGTCGGTATTTGGGCCACCTTCAGCGTTTTAAACTATAATGTCGATGTTTTAGGCATTCAGTGTAATGTCCTAAATCTTATCGGCGTAATGGTCGAACTCTAAAATTCGTCAGAATGGGCGTAGTCGGCGAAATGGTTGTCCGCGTTTTAGTCACGTTCGCCGATTTAGATCATTCAAATACAGAGTTGGAGTTTTGGGAATTCGGCAGAATGTTCCAGATGCATGGAATCATGTAAAATATTTATCTCTCTTTCCCTCGCATCCACTTGTATGCTATTAGTTATTCATTAACTATGTTTTTTCGATTTCCTTTTTCTTAACATTGATATTACACTTCTTTATATTAGTTATTCATTATTGTTTTGCATATATGCATTCAACATTACTAATTGTTTGCAACACTGCAAGTAAGCCGTATCTATATGCAGATGATACCCAACTTTTGTACTGATTTGTCTCATATGACGTAAGCTAATATTAGAATTAATAATGATTCAAAGACTTTGTGTCCCTATCAACATCATCTCACTTTAAATTTGTCTAAATTCACCTTCTTAATTTTTGGTAAGTGTCAGGAACAATTTAAACTAGGCATTAACTTGCCAATTGATGGTGTATCTTTGAGTAGCCAGAAATCTGGGTTCGGAATTGAATAGTAACTTGAGATTTTTTTTATTACAAAGTGGATCAAAAAATAATATTCTAACCTAAAGATATATTTCCACATTGCCATGCCACTATCTCAAACTTTGAAATTAAAATTAACCTATTCATTAGTATTAAGTTAATTTAATTTTAGCAATGTAGTGTACGGTCCGTGTCTCAGGGAAACCGAAGTAGACTGTATTGAAGGAGTACAGAAATCTTGTTTACGTTACTCCTACGACATGAAAAAATAATGTAAGGTTAGTTATAAATTAAAAACCGCGAACTGGCTTAATATGCCTAACAGGAGGAAGCTTCATGCCACCTTGTTATATCATCACCGTGTATGTAGCACAATACCTCTATATTTACCTAAGAAAATCAAATATCGTACGGATGTACATAATTTAAATTTAAGATGTAGGGGAGTAATTGCATCCTTTAAATACCATATGCTTCTTTTATATAACAATCTCACAAGTGGGAGGCATGTGCACCCCATGCCAGCCTGGGAGGTATTACCGCCATTACCATGGGCTCCTTAATATTGGGTCTCCGATTTTCTGAGCTCCGTAAGGGCTGCCGGTCACCTTTTTTTCATCCTTAATTTATTCTCATTCTTATTCTTCCTTCTCGCCCTCCCTGCCTTCCTATCCGATTGAAAGCTCAAAATTAAAAGTTACAAAACAGATGGCTGTGGTTTCTAGGGTAATAAATACCGGACATAAAATCCTGTTCCATTCGGATATTCGGAAGGGCAGGGCCCAAGCGACCTCGGTTATCGAAGGTTCTAACTTTCTGATCCACTATTGCGACATACACGGTATCAAGTCTAGTCTTAATGCTGTTCACCAACATCTTGAACAATTACAATCTGACATTATGTTTCTATCTGAAACACAAGTCTCCTCTGAAAGGTCCGATTCACCCGACTTGCAATATCCCCTTCACTCTAACTGTCGATATAAAGGAGGCGTATGTGCCTATATCAAGGACAGCATTGCTTGCAAGAGGATTTCTCCTTGGAAAATAAAAACTTCGACGAGATTTGGTTTAAACATTCTGGTCCTAAATTTGTGAAATTTTACTGTTGCATTTATAGGTCTCCTAATGACAGCAACTTTCAAGACTTCTTCCATTACCTTGGTTTGAAAGTTGACTATCTTCTGTCTCAGTTTCCATCTTGCGATATCTCAATTGTAGGAGATTTCATAACTCTAATTGGCTTCAATTTTCATCTACTACTGATCCAGCTGGTCATAATGCTACTGCTTGTGATGTCATACAAATGATTTCTGAACCTACAAGAATCCCTGATAACCCTACCCATACTCCACATCAGCTAGATCTCTGTCTTACATCAAACCCACTTGTTTATAAAATTTCCGTTGTTTTCCCTCTAGGTCTATCTGACCATTGTGTAATAAAAATAATTTCTACTGTCCCTAATTGCGCTGTTGTTCGCAACACTAATAGAACCTTTTGGTGTTTTAAGTCAGCTAGATCGAGTGATTTGCGAGACTTCTTTGCAACTTTTCCATGGCGTGAATATTGTTTTAAGTCGTACTCTTCTTAGGACATTGATGTTTCAGTATGTGAAGTCATCCTCATAGGCATGGAGTTATACACTCCCAAAAAACAGAATCGTATAGGTCATTCACGTTCCCAACCCTGGTTCAATAAGGCTTCTGCTGATCTTTGAAAAATAAATCTTATATTAAATGGAAATCTAATCAAACGGTCGAGAGTCATGCAGAATACGTTGGTGCTAGAAATATCTGCAAAAGTGTCATCACTATAGCTGAAAAATTGTTTGAACAACGAAAATGCAATGAACTAGCTACATCTTCTTTGGGCAGTCGTAAATTGGTCTTCAGCTAGAGCCATTAGTAGAAACTTTGGTACATTTTCATCCCCTCCCCCCCCCGACATCTTTTGACGGATCTGTAGTTGCTGATTCTGTAGACAAAGCCAATGTTCTTGTGAATTTATTTCCATCAAACTCGTGTCTCAATGATTCTGGAAAAGATGTACCCCAAACCAACTCTTCTTCATACGCTATGAAACCGATTCATTTTTGGTACAAGCTCCTAGTATCGATTATCAGTAGGCTTGATCTCAATAAGGCTACTGGCCCAGACGGTATCCCAGCTATTGCCTTAAAGAAATGTTACTCCGAACTAGTACCAATCCTATCTGTCCTCTGTTCGATCTCTATGTCTTCTGGGGAATTTCCTTCAACATGGAAGTTAGCAAATGTTCAACCTATTTCCAATAAAGGCGATAAGACCGATCCCTCGAACTAACGACCAATTGCCATCACTTCCATTTTGTCTAAAATCATGGAAAAACCATCAATCAGCAACTGCTCTAGTTCCTTGAAACTAACAAACCCGTTAGTGACCACCATTATGGGTTTAGGCAGAGTCGTTCAACAGGTGATCTTCTTTCATGTGACCCAAGCTTGGAATAATACATTAGAACAATCCGGTGAAACAGTTGTAGTTGCTTTAGATATCTCAAAGGCATTTGGCCTAGTTTGGCATAAGTGTTTAATTGCCAAACTCACCTCGTTTGGGTTAAATGATACGCTCATCAACTGGGTTTCTAGTTTCCTTGATGGAAGACGAATACGTGTCGTAGTTGATGGCTTTCAAAAGAAGTTAACATTAACGCGGGCGTGCAACAAGGATCAGTTATAGCTCCTACACTTTTCCTGCTCCTTTAAATTACCTTATTTCTTCAACAACTAATCCGATCCATTGCTTTGCTGACGACAGCACTCTTCATTGTGGTTCAACTCAGTCTACTCATAATGGTAATCTATCTTCTATGCCTCAAGACATTAAAGCTGAAATGACAAATTCAATCAACAAAGATATTCAGTGTATTCTCGAATGGGGAAACAATAATCTAGTTAAATTTAATGCTAACAAATCTCAGTGTTGCCTTGTGTCCGCCAAAATAGATCGATAATTTACTGTTCTATGTATGAATGGTTCAGATCTTAAGTTTTCAGACTATATTACTCTATTGATGAGAATGACTGTATCTTCAAATCTATCATTGGTTGACCACCTTCCGTCAGCTATCAACACAGCTGCTCGAAAAATAGGCTTTTTGTATAGATCTAAGCAGTACTTTACCTCTCGACAACTCTTTCTGCTGTATAAACCCCAAATTCGACCTCATCGAGAATATAGTTCTCACCTGTGGGTTAGTGCTCCCAATACGCTATCGATGTTATTGATCGTATTCGAAAGAAAGCGATTACGCTTATAAATGAGCCGCCCTTAACTTCTGACACACAGTAGCTTGAGCATAGAAGAATCGTTTCAGTTCTTTCTTTGTATTATCGGTATTACAATGGTTATTACGCTGCTGAATTACATTCTTTGATACCATTCCGGGCTACTTTTGCTAGGAATACTAGGTTTGCTCATTCACATAATCAGTATGCAGTACAAATCTCCACTTGTCGTACCAAACGGGGGCAAGCCACATTCTTCTACACGGCTTCTAAACTCTGTAATGGTCTCCCTAGTTCCTGTTTTCCCCTCACTAGATATGAAAAAATTGAAGGGAGCTGTTCATAGGCATCTCTTGGCATTCAATCTCCCTCTATCCATCCTCCTAACTGTTTCTGAATGCTTTAACACGATAGGTCAAATTTAGCCTGTTCAGGTCCACAATTATTAAAAAAAAACTACCGTTTCTCAAGTGCCACCCTACATCGAAATTTAGAAATACATATAGAAATATGTTATTCGCTTCTTAATGTTCTATTTAATTATACACACTGTATATTGATTTCTCATTAAACATGTAATTTCACCTTCATACATGAGTCTGTTGTGATTTTATGTGATTTCTAATTCAATATCTTTTTAGCGCATATTATTTTGATTCTTGGATGTTTCAGCTCAATTTTCGGGTTGAAATTAATACCAGTACTCACTTACCATAAACCGGGGGACTGATAATTTTTTAAGGTATTTGTAATTTTTATTACTCATTTCATTCATATCAGCTTTTTTAAATCGTGTTTCTATCTGTTTCACCAACTAAAATAAATGTTTGACTGTTATACGCTTCAACAATGTTAAGTTCAATACTTTCGTCAAAGTGTGATCAAAATCATCCCCCATTCGTGGTGACTTTGATCGCCTAGTTTTTATTGCAGAGATCGCTTAAGGACGATTCGTGGGATGGGTCTCTCAGAAAAGATACGACGTAACTCGCTGGCACTCTGGCTCGCCGCTTTAATTTTTGCTTGCAATTAACTCCACATCTGAAATCTCAGCTTTTCCTTCTAATGATTCTCACACCGACTTTCCAGATTCGGTATGCAGCCTTTCTTTCTGGGTGCTTGGTGTTGCTTGGACCTTTCCCCCAAAACGCCGTTCTTTGAGGAACTCCGTCAGGACATCATCAACTTGAAGAGGATTGAATTGCTAGCCTATGTCTGAGCACCCCGGTATCTTCTTCAAGACTTTATCTGGCTTAAAGAATGAGATTCTGTGCAATAGTTCCCCCCTCTCTCTTACTGTTCATCATATTAAGAGAATTCTTGAGATGGCATGGAAACAACTCTTGCTTAGATTCCATCTTATGAGATGTAAGTGTTCCATGACACCTTAAAGGGCCGAAAAAACGCCTCAACAAGGGGCTGGCATATATTTGTTGAATTCGGAGGAAGGCAAACAAGGGATATATCATGTTCCTTACATTATTTTAGGACTTCAGGATAAAATTTGAAGGACAAATTGTCCTCTAACAAAACTTTATTTCCTTGCAGACGTTTTGCATGAAGGAAAAAACTTGACTTGAACCAATCCAAAAAGGTAGGCAAGTAAATCCTCCCGTGGCTAGTTCTATTGTATCTCGTGTCCTGGATACATCCTGGGCACGAACAGCAACGACTATCCTTCAGATCACCTTGCTTCCAAGTGTCCATAAGTTTTCCGCTTTGCAAATTATGTATGGTGGCAGGAGCACTCCTGAGGCAAAGCCACACATTATAATTGATGTGTGATGCTGATTTTGAATGGCCTAACAAACACTTCTTTTGCCTGGATCAACACAACAATTCGTTTCATCATAATTAAGGCACTCCTTCAACCACTTCCCTCAAATTTCCAAAGTAATGTTGCAAGTTCTTTGCTAATACCTTAGCTTGGTTGACCATCATTGAGTTAAATGTTGGTTGCGCCTCATAAAACCATTCATCGACATGGTAATTTCCTTTAAATTGTGCCACTGCCCTGCCGCAAGTATCGCAGACGTTCACATTTAATAACACCATTTAGGGAGGCTTCTTCTTCTTCCTTGGAGAATACAGGCTGTCATCTATGATTTAGTCCGTGCCTTCCATGATATTTGTTGTTTACGGTGCCATATGGAATCTTTTTCTCTGTTCCTCGAATAGTCATTTCCCTATTAAGAATTGCTTTTACAGCATCTTCGAGGTTTCCTGGCGTGTACGCAACGTACATCCTGCATCCTAATCGGGGTTTGTATGATCTTGTGATTGTAAATTGTAAGAAATGGGTTATAGTTACTAACATATGATTTGTCTTATCACTAAAAGATAAAAGGAAGGGTGATCAAAATCGCGCGGGCACTTAAGAGAAAGGGCGATCAACGACTTTGAAATGGCGAAAGGGTAATGTGAACCTTGGGGTGATGAACTGACCCAAAAGGACTAATAGGGATTGTCACAAGAATAATGAAGAAACCGAAAATCAAACCCTTGGTGAAGGAACTATTAACGTTACTTACCGGCCTTCAAAAGTAGCCTGCGCCTTTTTTTAGAACATTGTGAGCTTAAAATTCGAAAATTAAACTCAGTGTCAAATAAACTACTAAATATGTAATTAAAAATTATTATTAATTTTATTAAATACATAAATAAAAAGTTTACCTCGAGTAAGATTTAAACCTACGACTTGTACTTTGCTAGAGTACCGCGCTAACCAACTGCGCCATCAAGGTTCAAGCCCCAATCGATGCAAATTTTGTCTTTATGTATGTAGAACTGATGTGAATTCTAAATGTAATGAGATTACAATCAAATTACTTATATCAATGGAATGTGAGCCTGTAATATCGCAAGGATCCACACATACCAAAGCAACTCGACTAATATTAAATTATTATAAGTTTTTGTTATGAACGAATAAGTTCAAAGGTAAATATGTAATTAAAAATTATTATTAATTTTATTAAATACATAAATAAAAAGTTTACCTCGAGTAGGATTTGAACCTACGACCTGTACTTTACTAGGTTACCGCGCTAACCAACTGCACCATCAAGGTTCAAGCCCCAATGGATGTAAATTCTGTTTTTATGTATGTAGAACTGATGTAAATTCTAAATGTAATTATATTTAGAATTTACTCGAGGTAAACTTTTTATTTATGTATTTAATAAAATTAATAATAATTTTTTATTACATATTTACCTTTGAACTTATTCGTTCATAACAAAAACTTATAATAAACTACTGAATGCTTCAAAGGTGTAAACAATATTTGTAGGAAAGCATTTTGATTGATTGATGGATAGCTAACATGACAAAACAAAAAAAGAGCGGGAGTTTTTAAATCATTTTCTAAACAGTGACACTCATGATCAAAATCTCCCCGTCGATCAAAGACACCTGGTTACGGTACTGACTTTAACCCTTTTGCGAAAAAAATATTATACGTAAATATGTGAATAACAGTTTAGCAATTAATTTATTATTATTATTATTATAATACAATGATATAATTCAAAAAATTTATTCCCAAGTCATTTTATCGCGACAAGTACCCCTTAGTCATCCTTTAGTTACGCCTCTGTCACAGAATATAATATATTCTGTTCCTAAATCAGGTTATCTCTGGAGATAAAATAAATTATTGCAATTGTAAAAGAAAATATAGAATAAAACAGCATATATCGACTAATGTAGAAAATACGGTGCAACGTATAAAATAGTTTATAAATTAAAATGATGAGAACATGTGGAAAAGAGCCATAATGCAAAGGAATTAATAATTTTGTAATTATCAAAAGATGGCGTACTTACCCTACCTTTAACCTATTTCGTCTACGGAATAAGGTTCCGTAGACAAAGTAACATAAATCAATTTATTAAATCAAAGTTTACCATTTATCTTCGTAAGTTTTCAATCTCCAAATTTATGTATTAAAAATTTATAAACAAATCTCACTGCAAGGAAACAGGGCACAATGTCTATTTCAAATTTAGCAAATAATAT
Organism: Vesta saturnalis; assembly: GCA_036346205.1. Taxonomy (NCBI): domain Eukaryota; kingdom Metazoa; phylum Arthropoda; class Insecta; order Coleoptera; family Lampyridae; genus Vesta; species Vesta saturnalis. The sequence continues at coordinate 1,219,915 of JARFJB010000852.1, forward strand.
AATACAACCTCAAAGTATTGTTTTAAATCAAGTACCACTATCTCATGCGATTATGACAAATGTAGCTACCACAAATGGTATTCCTATAGCAACTGCACTATCTCATGCACCAACACCCGTTGATCAAATGACTGAGATGAAAACGGGAATTGTGGTTGAAGGAATACCAATTGTTGGTGTATCAAACATTCCTGTGCAATCTGCCACTGTTGCTAGATCACTACAATCAAATACAAATTGTTTGGAAAGTGTATCGGTATGTTCTATTTTTTTTTCGTACCTATTACTTAAATTTAAAATATGTTACAGCAAATACTAACAAAAACTCGGCTAGCTGATCTTGTCAAGGATACAGATCCTTCTTTAATACTGGAAGAAGATGTAGAAGAGGCTTTATTAGTCTATACAGATGATTTTGTAACAAGAATATTTGACGGAGCTTCGGCTATTGCTAAACATCGTCATGTTAACACAATTGAGGTTAAAGATGTACAACAATTTTTAGGTATGCAGTTAGTTTATGCACACATTATTCTAACTTTATAATTGTACATATTATAGGACGCAATTTTGGTATTTGGGCCCCTGGTTTTGGTACAGATGAATTGAGACCATATAAAAGAAAACTTCGTGCTGAATCTCATAAACAACGACTCGCACTTATTCGTAAAGCATGAGAATTGTAATCGGAAGCATGTTTTACTCATATGTATATGTACATTCATACTTTTCATTTTACACTGTTTGCATTCTTGTCCGTTTTGGTTTTAGAATTTGAATTATACAATCCAGAATCATGAATTTAAGTAATTTAATGAAACATTCTGCTATTGTATTAAATTACTTTCTAAATTATTTGACTTTATGCAAACATTTACAAAATATCATTCTCTTCATCTCGAAGCTTATGCACAAAGTCACTAGTGATATTGTGAAATGATTTATAATCATTTTCAGAATCGGTTTCTGTAGCCAATAATTGTGTAAGGTCTATCTACAACCACTAGTTTACATTAACTATCGTATTCCATTTACTGTTTTCTTCATTAATTGTAATGTGTTGGCAGTTGGTTTTTAGGTATGTGACAAATATCCGGGCATCACAAAAATGCTAGACGGAAATTTTTAAACATGTCATGTCAATAAACATACAATAATTGTTATATACAATTGTGACAAACTTCAGAATTGTAAACAGAATGGTTAAATGATTTTTGTTCAATTAACTTATGTGATTGGTTCATAGTGTGCTTTTACTATATTGTTGCTTAACATTATACAGAATCAACAAATACTTTGTGCCTTTCATTATTTATACTATATAGCTTATTTCTTATTTATGGTAGCTAATTTTTTTTACATTATTGATAAATAATGAAAGATCACATACAGGTCTTTTGACACCTTTGTGTACCTTTTTATAGGTGTACTAGTAGATATAGGCATAAGTAAATTAAGTAATTATTCATTAATCAGAAATCTACAAAATTTTAATTCAATTTTTTATATGTTATAACTAAAGTATACAATAAAACGAAAAGTTAAAATGAAAACGTATAATTAATTACTTATTTAAATAAAGCTCTATATTTTGACAATATACTGTTCTTATTTGGAGCCTATGGTCATTTCACGTAAGAAAAAATACTACCACTTATTCATCTCATGGTAATGTACTTGGTGAAAAATAAATATGGATGGGTTTTTAATAGTAACTTTATGTTTTCGTTCCTGTAACAAAATTCAATGCATAAAACTACTATTACATATGATTGCAAATTTAAATTATGGCCGATTCCTCTTAATACATTATCATTACCATTTAAACTATTTCTAATTGTAACATTTACATTGGGGTTAACTATCCCCTAAGGTCGCCCGTTCTTTCTTTGAGTGTAGTGTGTAATTGCTACTTTATTCATACATTTATCTTTCGTCATACTGGCATTCGTTCCATGTGCTTAGATGAGCAGTTGTCAGTTCTGCAAAATGTCAAAGCCAACCCACCCTGATGTTCTTATTCTAGGGATGGGCAAACTTTTTCCTATGTGGGCCAATATTTACAAACATAATCTATGGGGGGCCAGGTTCTATTTACACAAAATTAAATGATATGAGCTATAGATATTCAAATCAGGTACACTATGAAATGGGAACATGGATATTTATTGCAGGTAATCTATAAAATAGAAACAAAGATTTATTAATGTAAGTAAGTAGACTATTTAAGTTTGTTTCGAAGTTCCAGCTACAGCAGCGATGGTTCTTGTGAGAACGTGAGACAGATGATACTCTTTTGTTTCTTCATAGTCAGACTCCATTTGCGATATACTTTTAGCAATGAAAAAAGGTGCTCATGAATAAACTTGTTGCAAAGACAATTTTTCTTAATTTTCATAACAGAAAATATTTGCTTGTATAAATAAGATGTGGCAAACATAGTCATTATCTTTTGGGCGTGAACAAGTATAATAGGGTACTGTGCTTTGGATATGGTCTTATAAAATTCTAATAGTGGTAGTGTTCAGGAATACTTGCTTCAAATGAGTATTGCACTGCATCAAAATGAGTTCAAGTTGAAGATGAGCGGGAACTTTATCGACGTTGGCAGTAAACGGCATGGAAAAAATCTTTAGTGACGGCTCAATTTTCTTAATATCCTAGAAATCTCTTCGCAAATTCCACGTGCAGTTTTTTCAGTTGTTGAGCGAATCCCTTTGATTGTTCATCTGAGAGTGGTGACATATGCTGCTTAGCTTTGGAAAGTGTGTAAGGTGACCTTTCTCCATACAGCTAGAAAATAGTTTAAGCTGTAATTTGAAGGCTTTTAAATGCCCCCAAAGCTCATCTAAAAATTGATTCTTGCCTTGAAGCCTTGTATTCAGTTTATAAAGGTGTGAAAGATCTATAAAAAATGCGAAATTAGCTAGCCAATTCTTGTCAGGTATTATTTTAAAGTCGTCCCATTTGCCATGTATCCTCAGAAAGACTTGAATCTCCTTTCTTAAGTTCCACACTCTCTCAGATGCATTGCCACAGCTTAACTATGTCACGTTAGAGTGGTAAACAAGGCCAGAGAACTCGCAATTCTCATTTTATCCGTCCTTAGCCCACATTATCGATCCTTATCCGATCTTAGCCGAACTTATCCGATCTTGTTCGATCTTTTCCGATCTTTTCCGATAATGAAATCATGACATTATTTTACATTACTACAAATTAAATTGTAACTTTTAAGACAGAGAAAGCGAAACATAATTTAGTTTTATATATACAAACACGGCAAAATCTATTGCAATAACGCATACTTTCACTGTAACGCTTTATTTATTCATTGTATTATTTAAAAGTGAAATATTTTTTCCTCGTAAAAAGCCTAAAATGTTACTACAACTACAAATGTGTAAAATTTACTTTCAGTAATATCCTTGTATTTTTATTGGAAATATACACATCTCTAGTTTTTGCGAAAAACAGTACATACATTGAAACTATTTAACAATTTTTAAGTGCAGTTGTTTAATTAATAATGGACTACCTGTACTTTTACATTAATACAAACAAAATTGTAACTTTTAAGACAGAGAAAGCGTAGCATAATTTAGTGTTATATATATAAACATAGCAAATATATTGTAATAAATCATATTTTCATTGTAACGCTTCATGATAAAAATATTTTGCTCAACCTATCTCATGTGCAACAACAACCAAAGCAAACGAGGTGAAAAGGAAGACAGGCTAGATCCGGGTTAGGACGGTAGTATTATGTAAAAGATAAAAACAAACATAGTGTAAGCATTCTCTTTGATTATTATAAACAATTTAGCCAGAACCATCTAACCTTAACATACTTTTTAAGCATCATTCTTCTTGTTTCCATAAACTGATTCGATATTTAGATTTCTAAGAACAGACCGTACGCAGTGGTAGCGGTGAGTGGCTTTAACGTCAATCTTTGAGTGTTGGTCAAAAACTTTGTCATTTGATTCAGTCGAGAATGGTATTATTTGTATATACGATATAAGCATATAAAACGTATTGACAAATCCATTTCATTACAGTCATGCGTCATTACCGTATACTACAAAAAATACGAAGTATATTATAAGTCATGGTGTGAATGAAGGCAAGACCTACTTATACGTATAATATAAATCTAATGGCTAACGGCCTAGACGTTTACCTATGTCAAAGTGCTTTAGTATTTCGAAATACCTTAAAGCAGCCGCTTTTATGTGTCTTCGTCACTCAAACTCTTAACAAATGTGAATACAATAGAATCTGTAAAATAGTTCTATTGGCGGTCAGTGTACAATTAATATACCTAGTTGCATTAAGTGTACACATTGTATTTGTCCAAGAAGCTTATTAAAAAAGAGACACTATTTGATATATTCTGACAGTTTATAATCTTCGGCTGTTCAAGATGAAAAATTTTCTTATAATAAAAGATATAACTACTAAAGTGCGTGGCTTCAATTGAAACGGTTGCGCTTTGGAGTTTAAGTTGAAATCCGTACCTAAAGATGCCGACCCCATAAAATGGATAAAAGAAGCGATTAGAAGATTCTGCACCTCAAGATATGGTGCATACCGTTATTACCGTGAAGAACGCCATGCCCCTTTTAACCACAAGAATGATCATCGCTGTGGGGGTACGTGTGCTGCATGTCAACAATCACCTCAAAAGAGGGAGGAGTCAGAGTTAACTGTGGATAATGTAAAATAACTTTTCTCAGTCAAAAATGTTTTGGTAATCACAGGACATGTAATATTTGTGCTCAAAATTAGGCCGTGTGAAAAATGTTTTGCTATACACCGCAACACCAGGAAGCGTATTTGTGAAGAGGTATTTTGTAAAATGTGTAACAATCATGTGGGTAGGGATCACCTGTGTTATATGTCGGTTGATAAAGGGTCACCGAAAATAACAGACACCGTGTTCGTTTTTTACGATTTGCAAACCATGCAGGAGAAAAAGATGGAGAACGGTTCCCTCTTACACCAACCTAATCTCTGTGTGTTTGTACAGTGTTTTGATAAATGTATAGACGAAAAGAAAATTGTATTTTTGTCAAAAGTGTGGTTTTAGGCAAAAAATACTGACTGAAAACGTAATATCAGTATTTATGGGACATATTTGAAATATAAGAAAAACATTCAAAAACGTTGTCGTATGGGCTCATAATGGAGGCGGTTTCGAGAAAAGGTTGATTTTAAATCATATATTAACACAGACAGGTCTCACTTCTGAACTAATAATGCGTGGTACAAAATTGATTTGTATGTATCTAGACAATGCTAGGTTTCTAGATTCGCTAGACTACTTTCCGATGGCTCTTAGCAAATTACCAAAGGTGCTCAGTCTGACGGAGCTAAAGCAAGGTTGTTTCCCACACTTATTTACCACGTCAGGGAATCACGATTGGGCTAATACAAAAAGGTGAAATGTAGAAAATTAAACATTGAAACTACGGACAGGTTAATTAAGTGTAAAGTACTACCACCAGAATTATTATTCCACCCAGTACTGCCTGTAAAAATGAACGGTAAATTAATGTTTGTTCTTTGTCGTTCATGCGGTGAAAGTTTTAACCGAGGGAATTGTGAAAATAACGATGATGAACGCTCGTTAACAGGTACGTGGGTAATAGATGTAATTAAGAAAGCAATCGAAAAAGTTTACCAAATATTAGAAACTTATGAAATATGACAATACAAGACGAAACCGACCAGTATAACAGTACCTCTAAGACTGACGGCCTATTCAACCAATATATATATATATATATATATATATATATATATATATATATATATATATATATAAATACATTTTGGGTATTAAACAACAGAGCTCAGGATGGCCGCCTTGTAACACCCCCGAGAATAAAGATAAATGTGTTAAAGATTATTTTGAAACCGAAGGTGTTCACCTTAATCCAGCAAATATAGAAAAGGACCCCGGTTTACGACAGTTAGGGAAAGCTGTTATTACCTCATTTTGGGGTAAGCTGGGACAGCGTGAGAACCAAAATAAAGCTAGTATAATCAGAGAGCCTGATGAATTCTATGACATGACCACTAATCCTTCCACTGATATTAATTCTGCTTTACCAATTAATGAAGACACATTACTTGTTACCTGGGACTTTAAAAAAGAAGCGTACAGCCCTCTATCGAATGTAAATGTTGTGCTTGACGCTTATACCACGACCCAAGGACGGCTGAAGTTATACGAATATTTGGAAAGGTTGGAAGATAGGGTTATCTATTATGATACGGACTCGATCATTTACATATATCAGTTCCGGAGCAGTATGATGTGCAATTAGGTCAATTTTTAGGTGAATTCAACGATGAATTGGAAGATGAAAGTGCTGGAAGCTACATTAAAGAATTTGTATCGGACGGGCCAAAAAATCACGCCTACAAAGCATGGTCCAGTTCTAAAGAATGTGACGTGACTGTATATAAAGTTAAAGGAATATCGTTAACGTATAAAACTACACAAACAATCAACTTTGATAAAATAATTAAAATGGTCCTAGAAGAAGATGAACCTGTTATAATTACATCTACACTTATAAAACGGTCGGGTGACCACAATGTACTCACAAGCAACACGACTAAACTCTATCGCCTAAACTCCACAAAGAGATACTTTTCCTCTTGACGGTTCTTCACATCCGTATGACTTTAAAAATCGTAGGTTAGATAATTTCACATAATAAAAACTGTAAATGCAGATTTGCAATTATTCTTTTGTTGTGTAGCTTATTGTGTAAGTATGTCTCTATATTTCACGCCTTTTGTTTGAAACTAAGGAAATAATATTACAGTTATATATTAAACATGTAATATTTTTTACGAATAAACACCTATTATGCTTTATTTAGTTACACCACGTACCCGACCCTGGCGAGTGCGGAAGGTGCACTCAGTCCTGATAATTCTCTAAACGTGGTTTGGTAGATATTGTTGGGCAGGGGTTTTTTTAAATTTATTTTTGGCTAATTCTGCCCCGTTTTTGAGAAATTTGACTTTTTTTCTTGAAAACAGCTGGACTTATCTGAAATAATCCGCTTAAAAATATTTTATATACCCATAAGGGCAGTTTTTATATTAAGGGTAGCTCCCCTAATTTGGGAGATGTGGTAGATACGTAAATAAGCCGACAGGGGTATTCGTCCAGGAGGGTTTTTAAAATTTATTTTTGGCTAATTATGGCCCGTTTTCGAGAAAATTGACTTTTTTTGTTTGAAAAAGCTAGACTAAGAATCATCTGTTTAAAATATTTTTGTCGTCTACTCATAAGGGCAGATTTTTTTTACCTTTTCGGCAAACATCAAAGGGTTTGGCCAGGGTCAATTGCCAAAATATAGTTCCAAAAAATTTTCCCACGTACGATTTCTAAGAATACCCCGGAGGTCAATGAACTTCTAAGAATTGGTGTGACCATTCTCGTTCTTGAAAAGGTGAATGGACTTGTCAGTAAACGTCAAGGGATTTGGCCCGGGTCAATTGGCAAAGAAATATAGTTCTCACGAATCGCAAAATGTTCCCACGCTCGTCAAAATTTTCCCACGGCCAAGTGGCGGTATACCTACCGTTCCTTATTCTCCGAAATCGAATGGAAACCCGGAACGACTTAACAGGACACTCATGAACAAATCCGGGTAGTTAATGTTCGAAAAAAAACAAAGTATTAAAATGTGGGGAGAAGCCGTTCAAGTAGCAGCTTATTTAATCTATCGAGACCATAAAAACAACCCCGTATGAAATGTCGTACAACAAGAAACCAAATTTAAAGTATCTACAAATTTTCGGTACATTTGCATACGCAACAAAAATTAGGTTATTTAAACAAATTTGAAGAGCGAAGTAAGAAATTTGTTTTTGTTGGATAAGCTTCAAATGGTTACCGACTTTTTGATGAAGAAAACATAGTTGCAAAAGATGTAATATTCGAAAAATATACAGAAAGTAAACGTGAATTGCCAGAACTGACAAAAAATGAAAACCATGAACCAGCTGAAATATTTGAATCCGCCATCGACAGCGAAAATGGATCAGACGAAGAACAAAATGAAACCGAAGAAGAAATGTTTAAACAAGTTGAAGAATTACTATGATAAGAACGAGTGAGAAAAGCACCAAAAAGGTTTGAAGACTACGTAATGTTAACTTACGAAAAAGCTATAAAAAGTGAAGATAAAGAAAAATGGATCAAAACCATTGATGAAGAAAAAACATCGTTACAACAAAATGAAACATGGTGAACAAAAGTGACGTCATAGATAAAAAAACTGTTAACCAACAAATGGGTATTTAAAATTAAAGAAGATGGTTCATATAAAGCAAGATTAGTAGTTCGCGGATCTCAACAGGAACAAGGAATTGATTACGATGGAACTTACAGTCCCGTGACCAGCAGTAGTGCAATAAGCTTACAGCTGAACAAAATGCTGAATTGGTGAAGTTCGATATTAAAACTGCTTTCTTATATGGAATTTTAGACGAAGAAATTTATATACAATTACCGCAAGGCTACAGAGACGTTAATCAAGTATGTAAACTAAAAAAGACGTTGTACGGATTAAAACAAGCTTCGGTGAAATTTAACGAGAAATTCACGAAATTTTCAAGGGACATAAAGCGAGATGAAACCGGAATATTGTTAAGCCAAAATAAAATGGCCAAAAGATTGTTGATGTATGCAAATATGCATGTTCATTACAATTTTTATTTACACATTAATTATTAAACTTAGAACGTATATACACAGTGCAGGGCCGGCGCGGGTCGAGCGGGTGAAGTGGCACGCTGTGGGACTCGGTGTAGCATGCACGACGGGCGAGGTCGATCTGCACGAGGTGTCACTTCGATCACTGAGGAGGAGGTTGCTTGTGCGGCGTCGGAGGGAGCGGCTTGACCATCGAGGGCACTGGTGAGCGTTGTCGAAAGGCCCGGAAGTCGTTCCGTTGCCGGCGCCGCTGGCTAGCGGCTTCCCTGTGTGCCATCGGTGCTTCCCGGGAAGCGGGCGGTCGCCTCTGTAACAACTCTCTCCGTGCTATAAGAAACACTGGTGTAGGGGGTTAGGTCGTTCTCATCCGGGCTGTGAGAAACTCCGGTGTAGATCGCTAGATTGCCTCGGTCTTGCTTCTTCTTCTTTGGGATCTTCTTTTTTCTTGGTTCCATAAAGGTCTTCATTCTTCGGGCAGTTTACGGATCTTCTCCGTCTTCAGCCCTGGCTTTTGAGTGTTTGTGTGTTGTGTTATATTTGTGTATTGTAAGTGGTAACAATTATGATATTTATGATTTGTGGGGAAAAATGTATATGTTGAGTGTTCGATGTTTGAGGTTAGTGTATAATGGGTATTATAGGATGGATAGAATTGTCCATTTTCGTTGCGGCAGTCGTCATCGTTTTCCATGAGGATTGGTTTTATCTTAGGATGTAGGGAGTATTGTCAAGGAGCTCTTCGAACTCCTCTGGTAGGTTATCTATTCGTTGTAGTAGGAGTGCTGGGAGGTGCTTGAATTTAGTTTTGGGTTTACGCGGTAGTCGGGGTTTGTTGGAGAATGGGATTTGTAGTATTTGTTTGTCCTGCGATTTGTGTATTTGGTCTGCAGTGTCATTAGTCTATCGGTTATTGGTTGTATGTTGGCGTGTTGTATGGTTAGTTAGTTGGGGTGTCTGAAGTGTAGTTTGTGTATGGTGCGTAGTATTGTCCTTTCTCAGGAGGGGGGGGACTGGAGTTGGTTTGTTGAAGGGTTTTGGGGTGACAACCTCTAACGTTTCCTCGCAGCATTTTCAATAGTGATGCGCGGTTGCGTATCTTATTGAGAGCGCCGCTAGCGTCGGGTTGCCAGTGTAGGGTCCGGGAGAACGTGATACCTAGGTATATGATTGTGTCTTGTAGTTGTAATCTTTGTCCGCGTAGGAGCAAGTTGATGTTGTTGGAGGTTTGTCTGTCAAATTTGAATAAATTCAGATGTCTAAACAGTATTTTTGTGTTTTGTTTGGGTTGATTGTTAGTCTCCACCGGTTGGCCCAGTTGGAGAAGTGGGTAAGTTGTTGAGTTATTGGTCTATTTGTCCCGTCACTGTCCCTACTGGTCGCCCAGAGAGCAGTGTCGTCGGTAAATTGGGCTACTGTTATGTTCGGGTTGGTACTTTGGGGAACGTCGGATGCATAGATGGTATATAGGGTAGATACCAGGGCCGATCTTTGCGGAACTCCGGCGGTGGGATGAAAAGTCGTGGAGGTGGAGGAGCCTACTCGTACCTTCACACATCTGCCTGTCAGATATGAGAGGAGTCAGACGAGTGCGGTCGGGAAGAGTAACTGTCGTAGTTTGTATATTAGTACTACTTTGTCAAAAGCTTGTTTGATGTCGAGGAAGACTGCGAGGCAACACTCCCCATGGTTCAATGCTTTTGAGGATTCGGTATATAGCTTTATTAAGGAGTCTTGCCAAGAACGGTTCGGTCTCAAACCGAACTGGCTGCTGGGGATAATGTCGTTGGCTTCGAGATGAGCTCTTAGCCTTCGGGACAGGATATTTGCTCTTACAACTTAAGAGGGAAATCGACCTGTAGGATGAAGGTTGGGAAAGATCAGATCTAGGTTTGGGTAACATGACGGTTGAAGCGGACTTCCATTCCGTCGGGAAATAGGATAGGGCAAGGCATCTGTTGTATATTTGGACTAACTGTCTAATGGCGTTTTGTGGAAGGTTCTTCAGTATTAGGCGGTTAAGTCCGTCTTGTCCTGGAGCGGAATTTCTCCCTTGTTTAAGAGTTTTTAGTTTTATATCAGGTGAAATAGTGCTAAGGAAGGGGTCGTTGTTGGTTAGTACGTGCGGTCTCTGGTTTTGGTTTTGGATTTGGAATGCCTCAAGGTTGTGCTCGAGCCGAGCTTTGAAATCGTTGTCGAGCGATGGATCGTCGGAGGTAGTGAGGACGGTTTGCAGGCGAGGGTCGAACAGGTCGGCCTTCTCCTGGTCTGAAACTGCGAGGGTACCTTGAGGATTAGTTAAGGTGGCATTTTGATTTAGTTTTTTGTTTCGTTAGGATCTTGAATTTGTGCCAGAATGTAGGGCCTTCGCGGTAATCAAGTGTGGCTGTTTCTTTTATACAAGTTTCTTGGGTGTATTTGTTGGTCTCTAGTCGGATTATTGCGCTTAGTCCGTTGTATTCGGTTTTTAGTGTTGGGTCTCTGGTCTTCAGAAATCGTCGGTCTATCCGTCGCTTTTCCTTGATCAGGAGAACGATGCGAGGGGGGAGTGGTTTCCGGTTAATGTCTATTACTTTTGTCGGGATTGCTGTGTTGGCAGCGTCGAAGATAAATTAGGTCAGTCCTTGTACGACTGTCTATGTTGTCGGTAGTGTTAAGGATTATATCTGGGAGGTTATTGGAGATGTCTTCTTTAAACGCATTCCAATCGGCATTTTGAAAATTTCTGCATGTGATAGTTGTTTGTGTTGGGCGAAATGGGGGGCCTAGGGATGTTTTCACTAGTAAGGGAAGGTGGTCTGATGTTATAGTTGTGCCGAGGTGGCAGTTGTCATCGAAATATTGTGTTGTTTGTTCTGAGCATATTATGTGATCGGGTATGGAGTAACCTTGGTGTCCGATAAACGTGGGGTGGATGTTGCTAATTCGTACTATTATAGTCTAAGCAGTTTGTTAATGTTTGTCCGTTTGCGTTGTCAGTTGTGTCTCCAAATTGTTGGTGTTTGGCGTTAAGGTCTCCTAGTAGTACTGCATTAGGGATGTTGGCTACATATTGTAGTAGTGGAGAGGAAAGAGTGTTATGCCTGAAAGGGTTATAATAGCAAAATACTATTATAGGGGACGAGGGAAGGTGCACCATTGCAGCTACACATTCAAGGTGTTGAAGGTGCGGCGGTAAGGTGTAGAGAGCGGATGGGTATCGGGTGTGTATCAGGAGTGCAGTACCTCGTTTGCCTTTGTCGGGATTGTTGTGAAGGTAGGCATTGTAATGGGTTATGTTGAGCGTGCCTCTGTTGGTTAATTTTGTCTCTGTTATGGCTAGTATAGAACTCCCTGGCTATTAGATCCATCCTCCTCGCGATAAGCTCACGTATATCAGGGAAGATAGTGAACAGAGTGAAGGAAAATGCTCTAAGGAAGGTGATGATCCTGAGAAAGTGCTCGTGGCTCTCATCGTCAGGATCGGAGGAGGTGGTGGAAGCTGTTTCCAGCTTGGAAACCTGGATAGGAGAGGATGGGATCTCCCGCCGTTTCTCACAGTCGAAAGTGTAAGTAGGGTGGGAGCCGCCGCAGTTGTTACACTTTGGCGAGAATATGGAAGGGCAGGCTTGGGATTTGTGGCTTCCGCCACAGGAGGGGCACTTAAGCGATCGGGTAGGGCACTCTACTGCTAGGTGGCCCACCTGGGTACAGGTGCAGCAGTATTTGGGAATGGGATTTGAGGTATGTGGGAGCTCGCATTGATAGCGTCTTCCGAACGTACAGACGCCGTTATGCAAGAGGTAATCAATAGAGGATTTGGAGTGGGTTAGGATACGCACAAAGGAAGTTGAACGGTTGGTGGCTCTAGAAATTGTACGGATGGTCTTGGTAATGTGCGGGAGGTCGATCGCCCGTATAATTTCTGTTTCGGTTATATCGCGGTCAACTTCGCGGATGACGCATGACAGGGAGAGAGGTTTGGGTTCGGGTCAGGTGTGGGATGTGCTGGACAATTGGGTTAGGCTAATGAATGGGGTACCAAAGGTGGCTTTAATGGTTTCTATGAGAGCGGTGTGATTGAGGTTGAATCGTAGATTCACCCACGGGGGCTGGAGAGGGAGGAGGATGGTATACAGTTGCTTCTGGGAAGTAACTGATAGGGGAATATTGCGTAAGCAATACCTGGATTTGGGTTGGGTTACGGTAGAGGTCGAAGATGAGGAGGGTGACGAGGATATGGACAAGGTAGAGAGTGAGGGTGAGAGTGGCGTCCTGATCGTTGTCGTAGTTATCGTCATGATTGCCGTCGTACGGGTCGGTGCTACCGGTAGCGAAGCTAGGGCAGCGTACGTCACGGTCGGTGTTGTCCTCGGTGTTGGGGAAAGGGAAAGGGGGCTGGGAAGTGCGGGTTTACCATGTTTTACCATGGTGGTTAGTAGTTAAATTGGGGTGTGCTGCAAATGTATTTGTTTTTTTTAGGACTCCCACCGAGGTGCAGCCTCACACCCCGCTGGATTAAGGCTTTGAGTTAGGAGTCCGACAAAAAATGGAAGGCTTTTTTAATAGGTTAAAGATAATGTAGGAAAATTTAATTACCCTGCGGCGTTCCTTTTCGCATAATTGGGTCCGATTACTGGCTGTCTTCGTGCGTTGTGCTTGGCGTTCTTCCTACTGCCTTGATGCTCCTGGTCCTGTTGCTTCCTTGGATCCGACGGTCTTCTATTCCTGATAAGGAATGTTTTTATTCCGCTTTCTCTTCTGTAGTGGTGTGTTAAAACAGTGATCACTACTGCTGGTGAAAGCGGCGAAGATCCCGTAGAAAGTCCCGCACGCGCTTAATTAGTTAATTATAATGTAATTAGCCGTAATTACCTAGCGACTTGTCTGGTCGGACGATTGACAAGAAGTGTCGGATCGTTTGGCTTTTTTTTTAGTATGCTCATACTTATGGTTAGTATTTACTTATTTATAGCTTATATATCTTATTCGTGGACTGTTCAGGAGTTCTTCTCCTCTTCAGCCCTGGCCAATCCATGTTTGTTGGTGTTGCGATGTTTTGTTTTATTGTATAGTTTACAATCATGAGATGTGCTTATTTTTGGTGTAAAGAAAAGAAAAAGGTTTATTTATTTAATGTTTAATAATGCGTTAATTGGCTTAAATGTGTGTATTGTTAATTGGCGTGTAGTGTACTTAGTGTGATTATTAGATTCGTCGTCCGTTTCTTGCTGGGTGGTCATCGAATAGACGGGGGGATGCGGGATGTTGTCTAGGGAATATTCTATCTCCTCGGTGAGGTCGTCGAGGAGTTGTGTAAGGATCGCGGGGGGATGTTTAAATTTTAATTTAGGTTTTCTTCGTGGGAATTGGGGAAAACGGTAGTTGTAGGGTATGGTAAGGATCTCTTTGGTAGGGATAGTGCCGCCGAAGATTTTTTTATGTGCAAAGTTTTTCTGTAGTGTTTGGATTCTGTGTGTGATGGTTGGTATGTTTGCGTGTTGTGTTGTGAGGTCACTAGGGTACCTAAGAGGTAACCTCTGTATGCGTCTTAGGACTCGGCGTTCACAAGGGGCGATAGAGGAAAGGTGATTATAAGTGTGTAAAAGTGTTTTGGGGCGGCAACCTCTGATTCTACGCCGGAGGGCGCCCAGTGGGTTTGCGCGGTTCCTAATCCTATTGAGTGTTTTTATAACATCGGGGAGCCAATTGAGGGTTCTAGTAAAAAGGATTACTATGTAGGTGATTTCATCTTGAAGTGGGAGTCTTTCTTGATTTAGCGTGAGGGAAACATTTCTGGAGGCTAGCTTTGAGAACTTATCTTCAGTGTAATTAGGATGGCGGAAGAGGATAGTTTGGGTTTTGGTGGGATTGACGGAGACTCCACTGGTTAGCCCAGTTGGAGAAGTTCCATGAGGTCGGAGGCCGTTTCGCTGTTTTGATTAACCGCCCAGAAGGCGGTGTCATCCGCAAACTGCGCAACGGCTACTCCGGGTTGTATAACTTCGGGAATGTCGGATGCGAAGATAGTGTATAGGATCGGGGCTAAGGCAGGGCCTTGCGGTACACCTGCTGTAGGTTGAAAGGGATCGGAGGAGGTTTTCCCTACTTTGACTCGAACTGACCGATTGGTCAGGTATGACAATAGGAGTTTGCAGAAGTGGTCGGGTATATTGAGGTTACGGATTTTGTGCAGGAGACCGGCGTGCCAGACCCTGTCGAATGCTTGCTTAATGTCCAGAAACACAGCCAAATTGCATTGCTTGTGATTGAATGCCCTGGTGGTCTCTCTAAGCAGCTTCAACAAGGGATCGTGATACGTTCGGTTGGGACGGAAGCCGAATTGGCTGTTGGGAAGAAGGTCGTTGAATTCTAGGTGTCCCTGAGTCGCCTGGCTAGAATCTGCTCGAAGCATTTTTCGAGGCAACACAGGAGGGAATGGGTCTATAGGAAGAGGGTGAGGTTAGGTCAGCGTGGGGTTTTGGTATCATGACGGTGGAGGCCGATTTCCAGTCCGTCGGGAAGTGAGAGAGGGTTAAGCATTTGTTATAAATGTCGGAAAGTATACGGAGGACTGGGTCAGGAAGGTGCCGGAGGATTTTCCTATTTGGGTTGTTATGACCTGGGGCTGGATTTTTCCCTTTTTGAAATATGTTTGGACCTGGTTGGGCGTGATAGGGGCATAAAAAGGACTCTCGTTAGCGAGTTCAGGAAGGTTGAGGTTGCGGAATTCTTCAAGGCGACCCTCAAGCAGTGTCTTGAACCGGCTATCGAACTGGGGATCATCTGGGAATTAAAAATGGATTGAAAGTGGTGACAAAAGAAATCGGCCTTTTCTTGGTCGGAGGAGATTATGTTGCCCTGAAGGTCGGTTAGGTGGGATTTTGGGTTTACTTTTCTTCTGGCCAGTCTATCGAACTGTTGCCAGAAGAGTTTACCATTTCTATAATCTAGCTGATTAAGGCGTTACGGCGATTGTATTCGGTCTTGAGAGCCGAACCCTGGATCGCAAGAATTGACGATATATTCGTCTTTTCTCTTTGATCCAGTTCACAATGTGCTGTAGGAGCGGTTTGCGGGAGAAAAGGGGGTCGGTATCGGGAGTGGATTTGATGTGGGCGGTGTCTTCCAAGTGGGACTCTTCGGAAGACAGGATGGGTTCAAGAGATGCCATCTTCGATGGGGAACTGGGAGGTTCCCGCCGCTTCCGGCACTTGATCCCTTGGCTGGTCTGCTTCCCTTATAAACCCGAGTGCGAGGTCGTGTTTGTGCGTGGGGGTAGTGTTGATGGGTATGCTTTCGCGCGTGGGGGGTAGCATCACCCCCATAAAGTAACCCTGCTCGTAAATTACGTACCTACATGGAGGGGTGGGTGAACTCAATTGTCGTCGTCACTCGCAATTCGCTTTGTGTTTGTGAAGTAACGCATGCGGGCTGATAAATAAAAGAAAAACCTTCGGCGAACGTTTATATTCTACATTTCAGTTATTTATATCTTATTTTATTGTTCCACTTTATTCTGTACCGTTGGTTATAATATAATTTAAACTATTAAATAACGAGTATTTGAATCTTAATCTAAAAGTAAAAACCCAACTACAGGTATCAAACCAGCAACAATTCCAGTGGATCCCAAATCTCATTTAATTATTTAGGATATTGTTATATATATATATATATATATATATATATATATATATATATATATATAGCAAGTTAAAATTAACCCGATGCCGGATTTCCACCGCTAGTCTTCTACGGTGACATGGAGGCGGGCAACGAACTCCACCTCTCGGATCTTCTTGTGGTCCTCTTCGCTCGGTAGGTGTACCAGCACGACCTCGCTGCTTCATCCTAAAACAAGGGATTACATTAATACCGTGGAGTGTCAGCTCTGAGCTAACATCTGCGTCGGATAGCTCTACGGGCAGGCAACGTATCATCACGCTAGCTAAGCGCTCGATCTTTGCTTGTTCGGTGTGGTACGGAGTACCTGTCCATATACCTCATCAGCCTGTCTCGGTCATAGTGTGAGGAAGGCTGGATCGGATTCCCTCGTTGATTGCCTGGGCCTTCGTAAAGGCGATGCGTTGTCTGCCGAGTTCTCGGGAGAAAGCGACTCAGTTCTCTTTCTGGCGAAGGATTACCGGAGGCACTTTCTCCCTCTTGTCTTCTGCGGTCTCCGTATGCTGTCTCTTCTTCTACTTGACGAAGTCATCGAGGCTGAATGAACCGGGACAGGCTAATTCTTCACTTCTTCCCTGAGTGGTGTCGGTGGCAGCTACTGCGGTGACGGTAGACGTCGCAGTCGCCGCAGTCGCTCGGTGGAACTGCAGGTCGAGCAGCGACGGTATCACTTCATGCGGGGTTGGCATCGATGGCGGATCCTGGCATTCCTCTATCCAACCACTCCCCCCTATTGCACGGCTCACCCACTGTAAAAACGACGTTGACTCTTTTTTGAGATTGACTCTTAATCTATGACTCTCTTGAGTATTCAGTTCGAGTGTTAGTGTTTCTATTGTACCACTGTCGTCTCGGTTCAATTACAACTTCTCTCTAAAATTAACCGGTGAGCCAATATTTGACCTCCTTTAGATTTACATGTCCAAAACCGGTGCTCCACCTGATACGTATGATAACTGATATGAGTTCTCACTAGAAATATTTCAATTTTTAAAGCAAACAGAAGTAAAACCGAAAGATAAACATAAAATATGGTAAAAACTTACACTAACGTTGATGATATGGCTAAAAATATTTAACACATAATGTTACACAGCATTGATCGTATGTACTTGGTATATTTGTGCAGTCTTTTAATTGGCACTTTCGTTATCAAACCTCAACTGAGGTACTAGATTACCCGAAGAAGATGCCACAGTAGAACGATTTACCCCGAAAGTTCTCCTCAAAAATGTGATTTTCTGAATTCCAGTAAGAGAGTGAATTTGGCTCCTAAATTTGTCTATATAAAATCCAAGCGTTTATACATTTATATATTCTAATGAAAAGTGCCCAATATAACTTTTTTCCTCGGATATTGGCCTCATGTTTACTGGCTAGCCAACCACGATGATCCACACGTCCAATATTCCATTTTGTAATAGGTAAGTATTTTAATCATTTTTCCGTTTGTCAAAACGATAATAAAAAAAATCATTTTGTTTTTTTTTTCAAATTAGCTGATTATTTTCAGATTGCACGACTATGCAATTCTGAAGTAGTTGCTCGAAACTCTTTGATAGCCAAATAGATCAAAAGAGTAGACAAGTTGTCAAAAAAGAGAATGTGGTGTGTCGAATTTTGCACCCCTTGTAGCATATTCAAAACAACTCGTCTTCTTAGATTTAGTTCATTGTTTGTGCAGTATCTTTTTCTGTATACCAGTTGGAACTGATTCAAAAGTCCGATTGTCCACATAATGCCCAAAATTCAAAACGTGGGCGAGTACGAATTTCATCTTAACGCGCAACTCCCGTTATAGGCGTGTGAAATACTACACTTTTTTTTAAATATTTAAATAATTAAATACCCTTGAATTTAACAATTACACATACTTTCTGTCTGTCAAGCCATTTTCGGTTTATAGACACCACTGCTCTAAATTGGCTACAATGGTATACAAGGAACAAACAGGAGAAATTACAGTTTTCGAATTACATGTTATTCATTTGTTAAAACTAATGACCAAGTATTTTTTGAACACTAAAGCCATATAACCTTTACCTTATAAAAATCAAAATGTAATCAAAATTACACGTCGTCATTATGGCGGCTCCAAAATTATGTAAACACCGTATATCGTTTTGGGCACCAAAATAATGCGGTTATTCTGCCCGCTTTCTATAAACACTTAACTTATTCCTCCGGGGCCAAGGATTTTCGGGTGTGAGCAGTGAGTTTGATACGGCTTATCGAAATCTTTCCAACAAGTGTCGCATGAAATCTACGACGTATCGTTTCGGAATTATGATCAATCTAGCTTATTGGAACACGGAGGGGATACAATTTGGTAAAAAATAATTTCGTTTGAGTACCATGAAGGTTACCTAGGAGAACTTTAACCCGCTTCCCCCCATCTTCAGGCAAAACTAACTCCCCGAAAAATAACTTTTGACACGGGGCAGGTAGTCGCACAGATGAGGAGGGAAAGTGGAGTGACAGTTCGATGTAGTTTGCGCATGCTTTCCAACGAGAGGTCGCATTATAAATCTTTGACCTATCGTTACGGAATTATGACCAATTTCGCTTATAGGAGGCCGAAACCTATAAGAGTTGATGAAAAAATACCTCTTTCTCAGAGGCCTTTAATTTGGTTATCATGAAGGTATAACTAGACAAATCCCCGCAATTTTGTGAGAAGACCAAATCCTCCGACAAAGCTTTAACTTTTCCCACGAGGGAGGTGGAGGTGAGGGGAAGTGACACGGTTCGATGTGGTTTGTAAGCTTCCCCAATTTTGTGGGAAGACCAAATCCTCCGAAAAAACTAACTTTTCACACGAGAGAGGTGGAGGTGAAGGGAATTTACACGGTTCGATGTGGCTTGTAAGCTTTCCAACGAGGAGTCGCATTGGACGTATGACCTATCGTTTCGGAATTATGGCCAACCTCGTTTATAAGAGGTCGGACGGCATAAGAGTTGATGAAAAAATACCTCTTTCGTCTGAATACCATCAAGGTATACCTAGAATTTTCTGGGAAGCCCAAATTCCTGAAAAATAACTTTTCATGCGGGGGGTGGCCGGGGGGAGCAGAGTGACAATTCGACGTGGCTATCTAAAGCTTTCCAACGAGAGGTCGCATGATACATTGTTTCGGAAGAACTTTAACTTTTCGTACGAGGTTCGATGTGGCTGGTAAGCTTTCCATCAAGAGGTCGTACCACAACCATGATTTATCGTTTCCGAATTATCACCACTCTCGCTATAGGAGGGCGTCTGAATATCATCAAGGTATACCTACGATAATGTACCCCCCCTCCATTTTATGAAAAGCTCAAATCCTTGTAACTTTTCACACGGTGAAGATGGCCGGGGGTTAGGCGCAGGGCGATACAGTTCAATGTTGCTACTCCAAAGCTTTCTAATGAATGGTCGCATGACATCTACTAGCTACGATTTAAGAATTATGACCAATCTCGCTAATAGGAGGCCGGGAGGGGATAAGAGTTGGTCAGAAAATACATCTACCATTGAGGTCTTTCGTTTGAGTATCACGAAGGTACCTATATCTAATCGTTTGAGTATCACGAAGGTCAAACTAGTAAAATTATACTTCCACGCCCCATTTTCAGGGAAGACCAATCCTCTGCAACAACTTTTTTTCTCTTGGACGGGAAGAATGGCTGAGTGTCACAGTTCGATTCAGCTTGTCAAACGCTTTCCAATGAGTGGTCAGATGGCGTATCTACGATCTATCTGTGCTAGAACCCACCGTGTTTCACTGCCAAAACATAACTTGGAAATTTAGTTTTTATCCTTTAAAATAACTAGATTTCTAGTTTTTTATAATTTGGACATGGTAAAGTTTGATCGTGAAAGTTCTTTGCATTAATATACAGTTAGTAAGTTACGATAAGGTTATGAAAAGTTTAAATTAAATTGGTAAATCCAAATTTATTAACTCTTTACATTTCATTAGGGTCCAAATGATATAATTCAATAGTGATCAACCAGAAAGTTCAATGCACCCAGGTACAAAAATTTAGACAAAATCAATCAATCAATCAATCAATACCTACTTACAAACATGTGTTAAGGAAGATAAATAATTTGTTAATTGTAGCATGTCACTATGTTATATTCACAGCTTTGTCTTCCCATTTGATTGTGTTGGGATAGATTACCATAAATGAACAAGTTCCATTTGACCTTCGTGGTTAGCACCTAGTTGTTTTTCCCAATATTTATTAGACTTTGTGTACTTATTTTATTATATTTAACTCTAGAAATATTTAATTATACCATAAACCTTCGATAATTCAAACATATCTATAATTCGAAGTAATTGTTGGGTCCCTAGAAAAACTCTCGATAAATCAAAAAAAGGCTATGATATTTGGTACACTCAATACTTCTAAGCAAAAAAATCCTGAAGTTTCAAAACCACGCTGTAATTCGAAGTTTTTTCACCCAACCACACGACAATTCGAAATATGAACAAGTTGAAACTTGTATACTCACGAATTATTAGCTACATAAGTTGCACATTACAATACATTAGTTTCTTTCTTTCAAAAGACAGATTAAAATTTATTAAATAGATGTTTGTACATTCTACATACATATAATAAATAAAAGGAGATCTTTTCACTTTCAATAATTGGAACTTTTTATTTCTCCTCTTGATATTACAAACCTCTCATTATTTCAAACTCTTAGTAATTCGAAGTATTTTAGAAGTCCCTTGAATTTCGAATTATCGAGAGTCGACTGCATATTAATATTTTCTCTTCGGAATGATACATGTATTGAAATGTGTAAAGAAATAAATAATTATATAAAATAAATTATGGAATTATATCTTATTATAAACATTAGTGCTATTCCACAGTCAGGTTAAAGAATATAAATTTAAATAAAGTTTCACTATGTGAATCTCACAACATAAAAGAGAAGCCAAATAAAACACTAGATGTGTAGATATAATTTACTGTAACCAAGAAATACAAAATATAGTATTGGCAGGTTTCATTAGAAGAAAACAAATATTTGTTTAGCATTGAATCTCTTTATATGTTGTCCTCTGTGTAACTGGTCATACAAATGTACTTGCCCCATTATTAAATAAAACATTTCTTAATAAAAGTAATTTTTATTTAAAGAAACACTTATGACACTTAATATCTAGTAAAAATTTGCAAACAGATTTTAATTAAACAGTCTTTGTTTTATTACGATAATTAAGGAAGTCTTACAATACAAAAACGATACGAGTAAAACTCGTATCGAACTGAAAAGTATACAAAATTCATTAATATAAACATATTACATTAAAGTTCATCCTTTGCATCTAGATCTACATCTGATAAATCAATATCTTCTTCTAGAGGCATTTCACCATCCTTTCCATCCCATTCTTCAATTTTAACAATCTTGGGAAGCTCACCTCCTTTCACAGGAGCAGTACTACCACGACCATAAGAAAGGTCCCTGAAACACACTTTACAGAATAAAAAAACAATTTAATTTGATACTTTACCTTAAAAATTCATTTATTCCATCTTTTGAGAAAGCACCCTTAAACAACGAATACTTCATTTTTTTGACGTTTACCACAGCCATTGCTGGATATCCGAATCCACCAATATCTAATGCGTTCTCTAATTCATATTGAGCTCCAGCTTCACTCCAAACCCAACTACAAATTTAACTTTAGAATTTTTGAATTCCTATACACATTTAACTTACCCCCACATCTTCTTTTTATACTTTTCACCCATATCTTGAAGCACTTTCAAATAATCATTACGACAATCTGCCTGACAATCTAAAATATGTGGTAACACAGAAACAACACACAAAGGTTTTTGATCACAATCTTCTTTAAATAAGTTTTCGTTTAAGATCTGAAATGGTTTTTATAAATAACTTAGATCGCGGCAGCAACTAATTGTACCTGTTTAATCTCTGGTGGAGGGATATTTTCAGCAACTTTATCTAATGCCCAATTTACTATTTCTTTAGACGTACGACCTCCATCAAATTCTTCAACAGTATCTTTCGATTTTTTACCAGCTGGGAAATACTTAATTGTGGGATAACCCTTAATACTGTATTGTGAAGCTTTTCTAGTGTGCACTGTTGCATCTAAGGCCCCTAACTTTACTTTTCCTTTGAGTTCCGTAGCTGCAGAAGCCCACTCTGGTGCTAAATTTTTACAATGACCACACCACGGTGCAAAGAATTCCACCAACCACATATCTTCTGAATTCATAACAAGTTTATCGAAGTTATCATCCGTTAGTTCAATAACGTCTTCATCGCTTGAAGACTAAAACAATTGTAAACTGAATTTATACAAAAATTAAGGCGGTGCATACCTTAGAGCCTCCTCCACTAGATTTACCACCTAAATTGGCATTGACTTTACTATGTACGGCTTTTAATGCGCTATCAACTAAACCTTGTGCCGTTCGTTGTCCATTAAAATCTTCTGGTTTATTTTTATTAGCTGCAAATATTTTGATAGTAGGGAAGCCGCGAACGCCATATCTGCCACCTAGGCTATTATGTTCCTCTGCGTTTACAGCTCCAACTTTGACAACACCCTAGAACATAAGCTCATTATAGATTCTACATACTTATAACCTGCATACCTTTAGAGCATTAGCCGCTTTTTGGTATTCAGGTACAAGTTGTTGACAGTGTCCGCACCAAGGGGCGTAAAATTCAACAATCCACACTTCGTCACTATTAATTACCAGTTTGTCGAAATTTGTAGGTGTAAGTTCAACCACATTTGAACTAGCCGGATACATTGCCCCGCAATTCGAAATGAATAATCCTAATACTTTACAAAAAATTTGACATAATTTAAAAATTGTTGAATGAAATAATTATTCTTACCAAGTACTTGCCACATATTTGTACGTTCGTTTAACAAATTACGAATAGAATTAACTAATGAAGTTATAAAACCGGCACTAATACAAAATCCGCCAACATAAAATTTCGTGGTAGATTCTTATTGGATTTAAGAAAACACATGTACATTTGTACACATCTACGCGCGACCTCTTTCGTACGATTATTGAACCTCACCGTTATACCAGTACCACAGTAATAAAGCCAGGGACTACCAACATTTAAAATTAGCCATAAAACGACAACCCAGATGTAAATTGTATATATTCATATGTGATAATAATTAATAACAGCTTCAGATGCTCAATTCCTGCGGTTTAATTAATTAATTAATTCAAATTAAGAGTTTAACAAAATAAGCAGAAGTGTGTAACCATTTTGAATATAAATACATACAGGGTGTCCACAAATTATTTTCACAAAAGAAAACTGCAGATTCTAGAGCTGATTTTATGCCGATTTAACGTAAATTACCTTAATTCAAAAATACTTCCTAAGAGAGCTGGAGCTTTTGGAAGATGGTTCCCTAACATCGGTTTAATTCTTCAAAATCGTTTCCCTTTAAATGATTGCGTTCTGTACATTTATTTAATGGAATATGCCCAATCGTATGGCGTGAATATGAATTTTTAGTTGTACTAATAAGCGGCTCGTTTGGGCGGGGCATTGGACATTGTTATTCATAAGTTTTTGTCTTTCAAAATTTCGTAATTTTAACATAAAATTTAAAAAATGTTTTTCATAAAAGAATGATACTCTTGTCTGAAGTTGCTACGACGCATCGTTTTCGAAATAAATCGATTTGAACTTTTCATGTGTTAATCATACTTTTATAAAATTAACTAACGAATTCATTTACAATTATGAAAGATGGCTGTGGAAAATACACAAAATAACAATTGCGTGGACGTCAAACTGCTCTCATGTCATGAATTAATTTTGCTTTAGAAAGTAAGAAATAAACTCGGGTAAACAATAATCGTTTTTAATACAAAAAAAGGTTGCTGACACAGTTAATAACAAAAAAAAATTCAAAAGCATGAAACACAAAACTGAATCTACAAAATATGCTCCACATGACGACGATCCGTTTATATGCACAAATTTATTCGTTTATGTAAAGATTGCCGAATTTTTTCAAAAATTTCCCTATTGTTACTAAATTTGTCGCAGGCATCCAGAATTCTTCTCCAAAGCTGATCGCGTGTTTCTATTGGATGGGAATAAACCATTGATTTTAGATATCCCCAAACATAAAAATCGCAAGGATTTAAATCTGGAGACCTTGCTGGCCAAGAAACAGGACCGCTTCTTCCGATCCATCGCTCTCGGTAATTGTTATCTAAAAAAGTACGAACTGTTCTGCTATAGTAAGCCGGACAACCATCATGTAAAAACCATAAGTTCCATCCAATATTCAGATTAATACCATCTAATAAATCCAGTAAAGTATTTTGTAGAAAGTTGAGATATTCTTCGCCGTTTAAACGATTAAGCAATTCTACAGGTCCAAGCAAATTATACTCAAGAACACGTATCCATACATTAATGCTAAACCGTTCCTGATGTTTACTGTCCCTTATCGCATGAGGGTTTTCATCAACATAGGAGTAATAGTGTGCATTGTGCATACTAAAAATTCCATCTTTGTAAAAGCGGCTTCATCACAAAACAAAATTTAAAAGAAAAATCTTGGTCTTGATTCTCTTTATTTTGCATTCAATTGGAAAAATCAACACGAGCAGGTAAATCACCTACTTGAAAGGCCTGGACTTTTTTGAAATGAAAAGGATACAAGCCTTCCTTATGTAGAATGTTCCACACAGAAGATTTTGGCACATTGGGATACATTGCAAGCCAAACTTCTTACGCTTATTTCGGGATTGTACTCAATTTCCATTAAAATATCATCCTGGTATTCTTCCATTACATCAGCATGTCTTCCCGTTTCATTATTTTTAGGAATTACCGATCCTGTTTCCCTAATTCTTTGATAAAGAAGCGTAAATGATTTAGGGGCAGGATGTCTTCTACCTGGAAATTTATCTGCATATGTACGTGCTGCTGCCCGAGCGTTGCATTATATTTCGCCGTACACTAAATGCGTATCGGCATATTCCTCGTTACTAAACGAAACCATTCTAATAATAGTAGGTAAGATTTGAGACTTCTGGGACACACCACAATTCCAAGGTCCCACAATTCCAAGGTTACCACATTACCAAGGTCACCACTGTACCAAGGTCATGAAAGCGTAATGTTTGACCTTTGCATATCGTTAACACAAACCCAAGGTCATCCATGTCACAAACCCCGCGTTCAGGTTCCATGTGACCTATTTTAACACGATCGCATAACAACAAGATCACCCAAATGCTTCTCTCCCCCAAGGTTACCACACTTGTATGTTGTTTGCCCACTTGTATGTTTTTTGATCACCCAGAATTATTAATGAATGAAAAAAAAACGATATGTTAATATATTTAATTCATGTAGAAATAAAGACATGTACAAATGTATTAATCAGATATATGATTTTCTTTAGGAATAAAACATTTTGATTTGGTACAAGTGCAGATGGTCCTCTCCACTTCCGTTTCATTACATCTGCATGGACGTGGTGCGAGCAGCTGAGCATACGTGCAGTGTGGTGCCCATCGTAGATGTTCCTGTAACGGATTGACATCTGGCTGCCATCGGTTTATTCTAACCCCACACATGAAACATTCAACCGTGTTGTCTGCAGATGTGGAAATGAACCCTGCTGTAGTAGATATCCTTCATGGTGAGCACCATAGAGATATATCTGACCATATACAAAGTGTGGTGTCTTGTCTGTCTGTCTGTCTATCAGTCACTGTATCAGTTTGTCAGTCAGTCAGTCAGTAAGTTAG
This sequence comes from Vesta saturnalis, assembly GCA_036346205.1. Lineage (NCBI taxonomy): Eukaryota > Metazoa > Arthropoda > Insecta > Coleoptera > Lampyridae > Vesta > Vesta saturnalis. The sequence goes on from JARFJB010000852.1 coordinate 1,246,124, forward strand.
TAAGTCGGTGCGCTCAGTTAGTCGCCTGTCCAGTCTGCGACCGCACTATTGAGGGCACCGTTTTTCTGAAAAGAGAGTAGTATTCGTATGTATAGACCTTGACAGTAGGTATACTTACTATGTGTTTCTCGATCACTGGTAAAGACCATCTGTCGAAGATTGGCATTACGAACTCGGATGAGTTCGTAGAGTCCTGCAATCTCTTCGACAGTTTCCAATATCATCTCCAGATGTATAATGGCGTGATCGTACCCACTGAGTACAGCTAGGCTTATCACATTATTCCAGTCTAGGTATAATGTGAGAAGCCTAGTGTGGGCCTGATCGAGCTGCTCCTAAAAGGAACTTTCCGTAATCACGACATTATAATTCCGGATGAATGGTATTACAGTGAACAACTGCAACATAGAACAGAAGCGTTAGTACTACATTAGTACAAAGTGGAATACATACAGTGAATGCGAGACGGTCCCAGGTTATGAGGCGATGCGCGTGAAAGAGCCAGTACCACCCGGCAATAATAAGGAATGCGGAATTGCTTTGGGCGGCACTGTCCCCTGCGCCATCGCACACATGATGTTGTAGACGGGGGGAAGCATAGTGCGGCCTATGGTCATAAGAATGTGGGTTGCCCAAAACCAGCTGTCATCATCGTCATCAGCGGCAGCTGCGTCGTCATTGTCGTTGTCAGCGTCATCCCCGTTGTCCTGGACTTCATGTGCATTGTCATCGTCACTTGGAACCCTGGCAGTCTTGTCGTCGTCTCGTATGTCCTGTACGTCGTCGGCAGTTGGGACGCTGTCAGTGTTCTCGTCCTGTACGTCGTCATGTAGTAGTTCCTGTGCACGGTTTTGTTGTACAATAGCCTCGAGGTCTTGAGCGCTTTGTTGAGGCTTTGCATGTCAGCTGTAAGAGCGTTCATGAAGTCGTCTTCATCACTGCTTGCTTCAATGATGACTTCATTGCAGAACTCTCTACGTCTCAGTATACGTTGTTGGCGTAAAGCGTCATTGTCATAGTCGTCCATTATTACGTCAGAGTCGTAGTCACCAGTGTAGAGGTAGTCGTTCCCAGCACATGAAGAACAAACCGCCTCAACACTGGAAGACGCTTCGCTAAAGTCATCACTATCATTGTCAGCATCGTCGTAAGGTCACTGATAATGATGACATCAGCGTTAGTCAGGTCGAGTACTATTGTCTTTGCTTCTGCAGCACGGTTGAGGTTGGGAGTCCAGGACTACGGTCGTCATCTCATATATGAAGTCGTCACTGGATGTACTACCCACTGGGATGGGACTGGAAAAGGATGGAGGGATGTACACAACATCAGGAGAATAGGCGGAAAAGACCTGAGGTGTAGGAGTTAAGGGGGGGGCTGGGTATTGGTGTAGAGGAAGCGAGGGGGAAAAATTCGGATGGAAAACTCACGTCTTCAGGTAATGATGGTAAGGAGTTGGAGGAAAGTTCGAGCGTTGGAGTTGGGGGGACGTCGGGATTAAAGAAGGGCAAAATTGCCTCAGGCGATAATGAGCGGATGATTGGGATATCAACCTAAAAAGAAAAAAATAAAAAATTAGAAATACAGCAAAATCAGGAAAAAAAAAAAAAAATGTAAAAACGTAAAAAAGAGGCTTACCTGAGGCAACTCATCGTTGCCAGATGAAGAAGATGCTGAGGACGTTGCTGGAGAATTCATGTTTGTTTTTTGTTGTAATCTACTGTATAAGCAGTTGTACGAATGATTTCTACTGTATTCGTTTCGCTAAATATAGGTGTTTCCCCCACAAAAACAACGTTTTTCATGCATTTTTAGAGGACATTTTTTCAGGGTTTTATGGAGGGCCCCTACCCCCCCCCCCCTTCATATATAACAATTTGACCTACCGACCTACTTTCCCACTTTTGCCCCCATTTCACTTTCCCCCACTCTCCCCATCACTTCAAATTTTGTATTTAAGAGGGAGCGCTTCCACTAAAGAGTCATTCCTGTCTTCATACGCTAGTAAGTGAAGTTAATATCGTTATAAAGTGGTGTTACGTGTCTTCCAATAATGGTAAGTGCTTATTTTTATTATTGCATGAGTTTTTGATACTTAGAACAATTTTTTGTCATTTACCTTATATTTAAATATTTAAATTATTTGGGGACTTGGAATAATTTCAATAAAATTTTTGTAGGACAAAAAATTCTTTTTAACACTTACAATTTTTTCAGATAAATTCATTTAGGACTTGTATTTTATTCATTAGAAAGTGTTTGCACATAGAATATTTTCAGATAAATTCATTTAGGACTTGTACTTTATTCATTAAAAAGTGTTTGCACTTGGAATATTTTCAGATAAATTCATTTAGGATTTGTACTTTATTCATTAAAAAGTGTTTGCACTTAGAATATTTTCATATTGCAATAAATTCATATAGAACATAGTATAACTTTAATAAAATCTTTTAGGGACTTAGAATAAGTTATAATGTTTGTATAATGATATACTAATAGTAGTATTTGCGTTTAGAATCTGCAAAACCGACATCTCCCTGCGGCTGGAGTGACTAACATAACCGTACCGACAACAAGTAGAGGTAAGAACGCACTCTCATTCATTACTGTAGCAGATAACTATTGTATGGTGTGTACCTTCTTAGGTACGTCACGCTCGTATGTGACTTATGATACTCCCGTAGTGGGGAATGGAAGAGTTAACATCATAAGTCACATAACACTAGTGTCGCAAGAGAATTGTCCCATCCTGAGGGGGTTGCTGAGGAGTGGTCGTACCATAGTTCTACGGTAGAAGGGGGGGGGGTCAGGAGACGCAGCTCTGAGAGTGTCCTGAACTCTGCTTGTATTGAGGAGTTTGCGGAGGAGTGGAGGCCCCTAAACTCTGCGGTACGAGTGGAGCCAATGGAGGAATCGTCTGAGAGTATCCGCAGTCCAGCAGTTGCTGCGGATTTCCTAGAAAATGACTGGTTGTTAAATGACTTGGCACTTTCTAGGAGCCCTGCAGCACCGATGCTGTATGTAATACCTGCGCCATCACGGTTTAGGGATATAGTGGAAAACGCAGTATCTTCACCCCAGAGTGTATTGAGCCCTACATGCGCTGCGGAGTTTCTGTCAAACAATTGGTTTCCAGACCACAGCACATAATAGGGTGAAGTATAATGCTGGGTGGAAGATGTGTGGTCAGTAACACTCTCTCCCGACTACCCTTCCTATCCAACACGTATAGTACCCGTACTCACCTCAACCTGAACTATCCATCTTAACCTATCCTATTCCTGGCGATAGGTTACGTTGCGTCCTCGTTCGCATCGCTGGATATGATTCTTTCTTTAACAGTTGACAATAAAACTATAGTAGTAAGTAGAATATTATGTTAAAAAAAGGAATCATAACAAAACACGTAACGCAAACACTTCAGCTATACATGTAGTAATTATTCTTTCTTTGTTCCAGCTCCCAATCAAATGTTCCAATGTGAATGTCTCAAGAAATTTTCTCGAAAGGATTCCCTACTTCGACATCAAAAAACTGCGTGCTGGATAAGGATGTCAGTATCTACCCCACCATCTGGTATGCAGGAGGTTTCGTTGCAAAACCAAACCACAGGGGGCAATGTGGTGCAAGGAAGCACTTCCGACGACAACAAAGCAGTACATAGACATGGTACTGATTCCTTTGCGCAACCAGGACCATGTGGGGTAAACTATGCGAAGGATAATGCGAAACCCGGACCATCAGGGTTGAGCAACTCAAGGAAGCGGAAGTCTGACCAATGCGATGAACCGGCACAAAAGAAAAAAAGTAGAAGTGTTGAGAGTGTGTACTGCACTGATTGCTCAACAGATGTACCTCGGTATGCGTTACAAGAACACCTCAGAAGCAATAGGCATAAAGCAAATGTATGTTTGCTTGTCGATACTGGGGTTGAAGTGATTCGAAATGCGTTTAAACAACGCATTGTGTCGTACCGACTGTCACCATGCAATACGCATACTGCTGTGTCCACCTTTATGGCAGACGTTAAAGGGAACGTATTGACGGTAGTACAAAATCAGTTGCAGAAACACTACTCCTTAAAATGTAATGTTGGGCTGTTTGGTTTATACTTTTTGAACAGTAGGGAAAGCACAGAACTGAAATCCTTTCAGACTAAGTATGAGATTCTAAGTGTTGGGACGGTGTTAGAAGAGTATTTCCAAAGAATAAGTGAAATATTGGATGCAAAGCAATCCGAATTTCAGTATAAAGATTCTGGTAAGTGTGAGTTATGACTATTGGTGTAATCGATTAGTAACAACTGTTTTAGGGTGGTCCCTGGTGCAATTCGTATATATAGAGGTAAACCTGCTGAAATTTTCTCCCACCACGGGTTCATCATATATGGCTGTCCCCGCCGAAATCGCACATAAACACGCCATAGTCAATGTAAAAAATAATGATAATTGCTGTTTTGCATGGGCTGTAGTAGCGGCACTAGTGACACCAAAGGGTCTACCACAGCGCACAACGTCTTACCCTGATTTCCAAACGAATTCAACTGGAATGGTGTACAGTTCCCCTGTTAAGCTGACGAATATTTCAACGTTTGAGACCAATAAAAACATTTCCATCAATGTTTATGGGTTAGACGATACGTATCGTGATGGTCAGCGTGTCACAGAGGTAGTGGGGCCTCCATACTACACCAAAGCCAAACAGACAGTCCATTTAATTTATTATTATATCAGTAACCAAACAGATACTCAGCATTATGTATGGATAAAAATTTTGTCTCGTTTACTTAGCAACCAAATATCCCGGCGGAACGGAGCAATGTATTTTTGTGATGCATGCTTGTATTACTTTAGATCCGAGGAGCAATTAACCCGACACGTGTCACATGACTGTAACTTCGTATATACAAAGTTACCGGACGTGAAACAAAACAAAGACATAACCGGGGAATTTTACGCGGAAAATATACTCGCGTTTCGGAACTATCAGAAACAAATGGTTCTACCATTCGTAATACATGCAGATTTTGAAGAGCTCTTAGTACCGGTAGATACGGCTGAACAAGATGCCGAAAAACCGTTCACGATAAAAACGTGTAAACACGAACCATACTCGTTTAGTTATTATATTAAGTGTATTGTAAACGATGCGTGGTCTAAGTTAGAGCTGTATAGGGGGAGTAATGCAGGGGAGATATTTAGAAGACGACTAGAAAGTGATGTAAAACGGATACATAATGAACATTTCAAAGCTATTGTTCCAATGACACCATTAACGGATGAACAACAGGTTACGTATGAACGCAGTGTATGTTGTTACATATGCGGCAAGACATTACAGGCGATCCGACAAATCCGAAAGTACGAGATCACTGTCACGTTACTGGTAAGTATCGTGGTGCAGCACATTCAACGTGTAACTATCAGGTACCTACATTTCTCCCCGTTTTTCTACATAATCTCAGTGGTTATGATGTTTACCTGTTCATTAAACAGTTAGCGAGTGAAACGGAAGAAATTACCGTACTTCCTGTTAACAGTGAAAAATATATAACGTTCGGTAAACATATTTTTGTGGATGAATATGTAAACAGTCATGGTATCAGGGAAAAGAAACACATTAATTTACGTTTCGTCGATAGTTGTAGATTCATGGCTGCATCCTTAGATACTCTATCTCAGAATTTATCGGATGATCAATGTATGGAGGTACGGAAATGTTTTAGTAATAACAGCGACTTCAACTTATTGAGAATGAAAGGTAGTTTCCCGTATGCGTACGTAGACAGCTTTAGTAAATTGAACGACGTCACGGTGCCATCGTATGACAAATTCTACGATACAATGCGTGATGCAAATATTTCGGATGACCAATACTGCCGCGTTCTACTGGTATGGGATCACTTTAAGTGTAATACACTAGGTGATTATGATGATATTCATTTAAAATCAGATGTGTTGTTATTGGCTGACGTGTTTGAAAGCTTTAGACGGTTATGTATGGGTTAGAACCTGCACAGTATGTCACTTTGCCTGGATTGGCGTGGGATGCCATGTTGAAATGTACGAAAGTAGAGCTAGAATTACTGACGGATATGGATATGTACCACTTTTTTAAACAAGGTATTCGTGGTGGAGTGAGTACTTGTATCAAGCGGAGAAGCATCGCTAATAACGAGTTTGTTCCAAACCATGATCCTAAACAACCTAGAGTGTTTTTACAGTATTTGGACGCTACGAACTTATATGGGTGGAGTATGCGGTAATACCTGCCGCACGACGGGTTTATGTGGTTACCTCAAGAGGAAATAGATCACTTTGACGTATTGAAGATTGATGATGACGCCGATGTTGGATTTGTGCTGAAGGTTGATATACATTATCCCCACCAGCTGCATGACGAACACAACGTTTTTCCGTTTTGTCCTGAAATGATCTGCGCACCACATTTCCAGGAGGACAAGTTAATCCCTAACCTGTGTGATAAGATCAACTACGTTATATATTACCGCTATTTAAAACAATGTATAGAGCATGGCTTAATTGTTACTCGTATTCATAGGGTTTTACGCTTTCGTCAGAGTCCGTGGCTAATACCATACATAGACCTTAATACAGCTCTCCGCAACACAGCACAGAACAAGCTCTAAAAGGATTTCTATAAGATTATGAATAATGGCGTGTTTGGTAAACCAATGGAGAATGTCGATAAACGAAGAGTTATTAAACTGTTAACGCATTGGGAAAATAACGGTCGTCGGGTAGGCCTAGCACGGTACGTTGCAAAATTTAAAAATTTTATTCCATTCACTGACAAATTGTTTGCAGTGGAATTGTCGAAACAGGTAGTTACGTATGACAAATCCGTCTATGTCGGATTCAGTATTTTAGATCTTTCCAAAATTATAATGTATCGGTTTTCTTATGATATCTTACGAGCTCATTATGACAAGAATGTCACGATGCTCTATACTGACACGGATTCTTTGATTGTTGAGATATTAACAGATGATATGTATGCACACATGCGAAATAATTTAGACGAATATGATACATCCAACTATCAAAATGAGTTGCATGGTATTCCTACGAATGCTTCCGTCGTAGGACGAATGAAAGATGAGTACGCAGGGAAAGCGATTCAATGTTTTTATAGTGCAGGATGGAAGTCATACTGTCTAAAGCTTGCTGATAATGAGGCTGTGAAGTAAGCGAAATGTGTTAAGAAAGTTGTCATTCAGAAAGTGTTGACGGAAGTAGGCTAAAAAGTGGTTGCGGGGGGGTCTGATAAAACAGTAATGTGTAAAATGCTTGTTTCGATCAACCTTACATGATATATATATATATATATATATATATATATATATATACCGGAATGTTAAACAAAATTGCCTTTAGGTCCCAGGATGACAAACGGTATCGACTACGTGATACGTGTTCCACATTGGCGTGGGGGCATTGGTGAATACTGAAATTGGAGAATGCTGATCCTTTGAGAGAACTATTGCAGGTTGCTAAGCAAATGAATTTATATTACCCGGAAGGAAAGAAGAATAGTTTGGGTACTGACACTTGCTAGTTTCTTTCCTATATTCTCTCCATAATGAAACTAATATTAATACTAATTTGTATTGTTCCTTTAGTTGTTTAACATATATTAATATTATGTACTAATTCGTTATTAAGGGAATATATGCTATACAATTACTGTGTGATATAAATAAAAAAATACGAGAATGACTATTTACTATTTTTATTAAAAAAATGTGTATGTATCATACAAATAGTATACATTAGACAAAGCACAGTGACATAATGTTTCACAATGAAAGTAACAAACGGGTTGCATAGCAGGAAGAGGTGGACTTTCCTCAAGTTCAATAACAGGCTGGGTCACAAATTTTCTGATGTAATCTGCTTTCTCTCTGCCCTTGACATAGACAGAATCTGTTGGCTGAATCAATCTCTCGAGCATACTTCGAAAGTGGTGTGGTGGTGTATACCCTTCTCCCCATTTAATACAGTGCTGGTTATGCATTAACCAAGTAGCTTGACGACGACTCTCTGCATCTAAGGTATGCCAGGGATACGGTGATTTAAAAATAAAATGGGCAATTTGTTTCCCATTATAAATGGCGAGTTCTTTTGGTATAACAGCTTTTGAAATTTTAAACCCTTGTACATCGACTATGACGGACATTGTATTACAACTGTCGTACTGCTTTGGTTAACGCGTTGTATGTAACTAAACGATCGTGGAGTGTAACACAGTATGCTGTCGTATTGGCAGCTATGTTTGCCGCTGTTTCAAACTCGACACGAAGAACTACTGCTTTAGAGTGCAATGCTTCTTTTTGATTTGAGCAATCTACGACAATCAACGGTGCAGCTGTGGTAAATTGCGTAGGGGTGAGTAATGGTTGCCCATCTCTTTGGTAATACCACATTTGGAAATTTAGCAAACATTTCATACAACGTAGAAAAGCAATTGTTATCATAATTAACGTTGAGATTGTCATACGGATAACGATCCGTGTTCAGGAACACGCGAACATTATTTAGTGCACATTTATCGAATCTGCTCGTATCTTGCATAACATTATTCTCTCGCCCAGTTTGGAATCCTATAATAATGTATCTAGGTGTTTCTATACTAGTAGATGTTTTGATTGCCCATGTATGCTTATCTGTTGCGGGATATATGTGGGTTTCCCAACTTCTAAATGCTGCTGGCGTATTTACATTTTTATCAATGTATTTCGTTAACGCCAACTCCTCTGCTAATGCTGGAATGATGTGTGGAACTTTCCAATATATCTTATCTATGTTAACTTTTAATGCTTCTTCTACAGTTGAAATTACTGCGCCGGTATCAATGTTACTACGAATTAATACCAGTTCTTGTCTAATGTTCAAAATCACTTTATTGTAATCTTCAGCAAAGCCAAGTAGCATTCGCAAAGGTATACAAACATTAAAGTATCCTTGAGCATTTGTTAGTGTACTGTTTGATGTAGGAAACCAACCTGCATTTTCATGACGGGCGAGATCATTGGACGTCAATGATACCAATCCTTTCATTGTCGACGTTAATCCTACTTTCGTTACGGAATCTACCACCATTCCATTCATTTCATATCTAATTTCACTGAATAAAAATGCAATACCGTTATTAACGAACCTTGCGGTGTTAGAGATAGTACCATCCTGACGTAATAATCGTCCCTTTACGTAGACATAGCTTTCTGATGGTAGAGTGCACATGTCTTCCTGAATGGGTATCCTGATTTCATCATTGTTTCCAAATCTGTAGTATATGGCCGATGGGTGTGCAGTTCGGAATTAACGATAGCAGTATCAACGCCAACTTTTTCATTAACGTTTAATATACTCATTGTAGTACTGTAAAGCCGAGACTTTCCAATAATGCTTTGTTCTGCGGTGTCAATGCATTGGGCGCTGAACGCTTACTGACTCTCACCTTTCCACACTTTGATCTTTTATAGTTTGATTTGCTCTGGTTACATGCATGTGTTATAGCGCGTCACCATATTTTCTTTAAATGTAGTCCTATCGTTATGACTTCACCGTTAAAATTGATGAGATCTCCGTCTTGGTCTACTATTTTAAGTGTTATTGTCGAAATGGTAGATGTATTGATAGGTAGATAGATGACATGTTGAGGGGACTCTATTATTTTATACCCCGCTGGTACACTGGGAAAGAACTGATGAATTATGTGTGATGTTTCACCATTCTTAAAACTACCACTTGTTATATTGTACTCGATAATTAATGAGTTAATTTTGATAATGTTAATAGGAATATCAGAGGTATGCACTTTCTGAGCCTGGTAAACAGTTTTATTAAATCCCAGCATAGGTCCTATCGAATTTTCAACATTGAAGTTAATGTCATGGGTTGCTTTCATACTTGCTTTCGTAGTATTATTCGCTTGCAAATGCATAAATCCTCTCGATCCCTTCACTGACTCATTAATATATTTATTTACTTCCGCGATTTCGTATGATCCTGGTGGTATTGTAATTTTACCGTTTCCAAACACGAGTTGGTTATTCTTTGAAGTAACATTCTGTATAGTATTGAAAGATTCAAAACTAGTTAACCCCATTACATATTCCGACTCATTCTCAAGAAAAATCGGTGGATTAAAGGTTGCTTACAAGATACAATTTTTACCGGTAAATGTAAATGTGTACGACATTACGATCACGTAACGACTACTGAAAATGAGTACGAGCAGTCACACAAAAAGACTAAATGACCGCAGTTGTATGTATCAAAATCTTGAATCTTGGTAAAGTTATACTCAATTGTGTTTCTGCTACCATCACTTTTAAAATAATGGAGTAATTCAAAGGGTGGTTTAATATGTCCCATGCTATCAAAATATGTAATATGCCTGTTACGCTTAATGTAAGCTGTCCAGTGTGTACCCTTGTTATTTTGATCATCCAGGTTTACAATAGCACATTCATTCGCATGGATTCGTGTACGTAAGTTATCTTGCATATATATCCCTCTAAAATGGGGAATCTTTAATTGTTCCACAAATTTTGATAGCTCAACATTACTTAAGGCGTGACGTGGTAGCTTCAGTGGGAGTCTTTTGAATACGGTTGTAAATATATACCTAACCTTCGTTTATATGGCTTCATGTATAAACCTTTTCCTAATGCAGCTCCTTCCATTGCTTGGTTGTGTCGTTTGGTTTCTTCTAACGTTTTTGTCGCAGCTTTTGCGTCAGTTACCGCTTTTGCGACTGCCGCAGCACCGCCACCTAGAGACCCTAAAGCTCCTAATGCTGCAAAGAGGGGAATAAGAGGTATGAATCCCCCACGTTTTGGTATTGGTAATATTCTGCTCTTGGGTGACATAATTTTTTTGTGTTTTAGAGCGCTCAAGGCTTGCTGTATTGTCGATTTTAAAGATGATCGAAGTTTACCACCAACACGACGTCGGGCTAGAAGGACTGCTTTGTTAAACTAAATTGCTCTGCGAGAATGCTTCCTTCGTCGTGATTTGTTTCCCATTCCCAATTTCTTTTGTCCTTTCCGTGATTTGCCACCCATTCCCATTGTCCGTTTTCCTTTCATTATACCAGCTATGGTTAATGCAGCTGCCCTTTCTCCAAAGGTAGCGTCGGTAGAACGAAATCTATTCCAAGCTTTTTGTTGTAAAGTCTTATCGGCTATGTGTCGTTGTCTTAGATCGTTTGACTGGGAGTATGCAATATCGTGCTCTTTACACGCTTCGTCCATTTCTTTAATACCTTTGTCGCCACGAGCTAATCGTTTTTGTAAACGGGTACCTGGCCCATAATATCGATATTCGGGTATATGCAACTCCACGGGTAATTTATTTATTAAAGTATTAATTAATCCTGAACCTTTTTTTTCCTCTGACGCTGGGATGTATACTTCATACCACACTGACTGACACTTCACTACTAAACTACTTTCAGCACGTGGTGTGTATATATAGAAGCGCCATACAAGTCGTGGTTTAGTACCATAATGGGTGACATCCGTTTCATTCCGCAAGATACAGAATTACCTATCAAAAATTATGACATTACTCCTAACAAGGAGCACTACTCTAAACACCGCGGTTTATTAAAAGGGGGATGTAAACGAGGTATAATCGTCGGACCATCCAGCTGTGGAAAAACCAATGTTATGATTAGCTTATTAGAACATCCAAATGGCTTACGTTTTGAAAATGTCTATATATATTGCAAATCTGTATACCAACCTAAATACCAGTACCTGCGAGAGTTACTGGCGCCCATAAAGGGAATTAGGTATTTCGAATACAGGGATAATAGTGATGTTATACCTCCTAGTGAGTCCCGTAAAAATTCAATAATGATTTTTGATGATGTAGCATGTCATAAACAAAATGAAATTAGAGATCATTTTTGTTTTGGCAGACATCGAAATAATGATTGTTTCTATCTGTGTCAAACGTATTCTTCAATTCCAAAACAGCTTATACGTGACAACGCGAATTTACTTGTTCTTTTTCAGCAAGATCACACTAATCTCACACATGTGTATGATGATCACGTTATTGTTGATATGTCATTTGATAGATTTAAAGACTTGTGTTGCTGTTACTGGCGTGATAAATTCGGATTTCTTGTGATTGATAAAGAAAGTTATGTTAATAACGGTCGTTACCGTAAGAGATTTGACTGTTTCATTGCAGTATAAATAATCTACTAGGACTGTCAACGTACAGTCGTAATGGAGGAGCGCTTAGTACAAGACATTTTGCGTGCTCGCAAGAGTGTGCAACAGAAATATGCTAGTTTGAAAGAAGATACTGCACTTACAGAACGTGCAATGGAGGCACACTTTAAACCTATCACACAACCATTAAAACAATTAATTACTAAAAAATGATGGTTCTCTCATCAAAGCTGAACCCCTTACACCAAAAGTCGGAAAAAAAGGAGTTCACTGCACATGAAAATGAAGTATTTTTACATTATACACCGAAAACCTCTGGAATACGTAAGGAGCCGCGTACTATTGTTCCTGACACCATTCCCAGACCTGTACAGGAATCTGTAATTGCTGATGTCACACATGACGACGGGGTGGAAATTCCTACCTCACAACAATTGAAATCTGAACTACTAGCTGCTGGATCTCAACCCGCCTTTGAAGAGTATCTTAATCAACACGAAGGATTAGCGAAATACTACGTCGAAGGTATCTTTAGAGATACCAAAGATACGGGATACAAAAAGAGGGATCTACAGCAATACAATGACATTTTGCGTCGTACGCATGCTGCCCGATGTAATTATAACCCTGATGATCAAATCCGAGGAACTAATAGTAAGAAGTACCTTGAAATCATTCAACCTAGAAAACGTTCTGCCACATCACCTATTGCACCTCCAGCTACCAGATCTCGAACAACTTTTATATCCAAAAGAGGTGGTGGACTGCAGCTATTACGATACAATAATAAACCTATTGAGTTTGTACCGTGGAATAATCTGAATAAGTTAGTCGATTGGTTAAGGGAATTATTAGGATCTATGTCAGCAGGAAATACTAGCAATCACAACGAAATAATATATATAATTGACGAACTACGTAACGCAAAAGTAATAATGTAACAGATCTTGTTATAAACCTACCACTATAGTCATTTCCTTTCATTGTTACGACGACTATCACTAAAGATAGTACTACATGTCCAGCAGTGATGGCAATAGATAAATTTGACGGACATCTTCCTCATCAAATGACAGTGGATAAATTTGAGAAACATATTACTCATCATCTCAGTGACGCCACGTACAGTGATGCTACGAAACAAAGTGATATATATTACGAAACTTATTTTACCTTACAAGGTTTATTGCATAAGAAAACAGTAGATATTCCATAGGGTATCGATGGTAAATATTTGTTTCCTTGTACAGAGGGTACAATAGTGCATTGTATGTGGTCACCTCTAGTTATTCATCTTCAAGTGGATTATCTACTATATACGACACCGCTGTTTCTAATTAATAAAACTATCCATAAGGAAGCTGTGATTCAACCTATAATTCCAGAAGGTGGCAAATTTACGAAAGAACAACCATTCATCCTAGAGATTCTACTACAATCCAAAGCAAAAAAATGAGTAAAGCCGATGTTGTTGAAGAACTGCACAAACCAGCAAGGAGAAATTTTCCGCGGCGTTGTGTAGTACTAAAAGGTTTAAATGATCTCTTTAAAGCCGATTTAGTGGAAATGATACCTTATGCTCGGGTGAATAAAGGATTTCGATACATTTTAGTAATAATTAATGCCTTCTCTAAATATGTCTGGGCTTTTCCCATCAAACGCAAGAATGGTAAACTAGTCGTGGATGTAATGGATAAACTTTTGTCTCGTTTGAAAAGGACGCTTACACATATACAAACTGATATGGGAACTGAATTCTATAATAATGAATTTAAAAAAGTAATGAAAAAATTCAATATCAGACATTACAGTAGTTATTCCACCTTGAAAAGTAGCATAGTCGAACGTGTAAATCGCACCATTAAAGCAATACTGTGGAAAACATTCAGCATGCAAGGATCTTATAAGTGGCTATCAATCTTGCCTCACGCAGAGTATAATTCAAGAAAGCATAGAACAACCGGATACAAACCGGTAGATGTAATGGAAAAGAATAGTACATCTATTTTGAAACATTTAAAATGTCAAAAAATTCTTGACCGTAAAACACCTAAATTTAAAGTGGGAGAACATGTACGCATTAGCAAATATAGAAGCATATTCTCTAAGGGTTACACACCTAATTGGAGTTACGAAGTTTTTAGAATATCAACAGTTAAACATTGAAGTCCAATCACCTACACACTGCGTGATAGTCGAGGTGAGGAGATTCAAAGTCGGTTATATGAGCCAGAACTACAAAGTATTAAACATCCAGACATTCACCTAGTGGAACGTGTAATCCGACGTTAAGTGGTTGGGTTTTGATACTTCTCACAATTCCTGGATTTCTACCAAAGACATTGTGTAATACGCTATGTACGCTTAATTATATATACTGTAATATTATTATGCAATAAATAAATCTTTTTTTATTTTACTTTTTTATTAATACTATCATATACATATATCACTACATACTACTAAAGCGTTTGACAAACATGCACTCACGATGCTGCTTTTCGAGGATTGGTGAAATTATATTACCACAGTCATCTATTTTTTTTTTAAATCATGCAGAATCTCTAACTAATTGTTCCCATTCTCCTTTACGCGTATGCCTCTGAGCCAACTCCCATACTACTATGTAGTGAACTACGTTTTTGGACTCATTAATGCACACCTTCTTCACTGGGTGAGTCGTCATCTGATGGCTCAAAATTCGGTAAATATCTTTCTATTTCGTATACAAATTGTTCCAATGATATTTCGTTAAGGTATTCTATTAATCGCTTTATACAACAAATACACTCTATACCATCTACATGCGATTTTAAGTATTTCTCACAAATGCGTATTCCTCCCCCATACTTATTCACTAGATTATCTAAATAGTCATCACTAAATCTACCCCCTCCATACACTTTTTCATGATCAGCATCGAATTCTAATGATTGTAACTGACATATTAGTCTTTGGACTGCACTAACAATCTACAGCTTTAGGCCACGACTCCGCACTATAACACATCCACATATTGATTAACATCTAATACTATCCCTATGGACTACAAGCGCGTTATCCCCTCCTTTCAGTTATAGGTTTGGCAAGTTCCATATCAAGATATATTTTATCCTTGGCAAATTCTTCCATTTCCAGAAGGCAGGCTATGTTGAGTTCAAATACATGATGCAATGGAACGATAACTTGGTGAGTGTTACATTCGGGAATTGCCGCTGCCGACTTTATTGGGTTATTATAAAACTGTGGAAAGTTCACAGTATTTGCCAACTCAACTCGGTAATTTTTTATCTTCAGAAGTCTCCATAACTGTTCTATAGGCTCTCATCCTAAATAGACATCAGCTTCTTCACTATCACAAAGGCGTATAATTTTTTTCTTGTTAATATTTTCGTACGAGACAGTCTTCGATCCCACTTTGGTAGGTAGCCATGTTCCTTCAGGACTGTAGAAATAATTAGTAATTACCCCTTGATTATCCATAAGTATACGTCATTCCTGCTTGTCAAACACCACTCCAGTACTCTTCGATCCACCGAGTTTTACGACTGGCTCAAAACTAAATTTGGGTGATAGACCGACACTAACAAACTTTGTTTTACTTTTATTTAAGAAATAATGCGCATTATTAAGCAAAATATCACGACATTATTATTTATATATAAATATTATTATTATTATCCATTATATACGATACTGGCTTTACATACATTCCCTCTCTTTTATATATGACACTCTCCCCACTAAGTGTCCTTCTCAAGGCTACTTACGTGACCTTCAGGATTATACCACACATTGTTTCAGCAACTTTAGCAGTTCAAGGTTTTCTTTTCGTTCAAGGTTGTTATTCATTTTGTTTTTTTTCCAACCTTGTATCCACCACTACTTCAAGGATTCTTAGGCATACTTATTTCCAAGGTTGTTTCACGTTGCACTTTGCCACAACGAGGTCACTACACAAGGTTACATACCCCTACTCATTTTCTTTCTATGTATTCAAAAGGAGGGGGTTTTTACATAGGTCCTAGTTAACGATCTTCACTATGTCAGTTACTACAGTGCAAGACGATTGGGAGACTCCTGAGGCTTACCAGCCAAAAACCCTATTTAAACTTAGTGCGCGACGGACATGTCACTTAATACCGAACTGGGTAAATTTTGAAAAGAAAGGAATACTACCGGCTTCCATAACTAAAGTGCTACGAAATAAATATGAACGGGTTCAGTGGAATTCAGCGTGGTTTGCCAAATTGAGTGAGTTAATCCGCGAGCATTTTGCGGAAAGCAGTGTAACATCATATGCCCACATTGTATCCATATACGTTCGCTACCATCTGGTCGACTACATGCATTTGTGTCATTGTTGTTTCGTCCAATTGAAACCATCTCATCACCGGGTAGTTGACCATCATATGCACATGGAACGCTGGACTGTGCGATACCACCTGTCGCACGAATACTACTGGTGTTCCTCGTGTAGGGCACCTCTCACACAGTTATACGATGTGTACAATGATGACTCATGTATACTGTGTGATGAGGTGTGCTACGTAGACGAATGATCTCTTTACTGTATATATTGTATATATTGTATATATTGTATATATTGTATATATTTATATATTGTATATATTGTATATATTGTATATATTTATATATTGTATATATTATATATTGTATATATTGTATATATTTATATATTATATATTGTATATATTTATATATTTATATATTATATATTGTATATATTGTATATATTGTATATATTGTATATATTGTATATCTTATATATTATAACTTATTTCCTGTCAGTATCATACTATTTTCGCTGGTGTTAACATGTGTGACCCAAATTTGTATTATCTTCAGTATTACAACTGTTTCGATAAACGATTACTAACGTATCGAACATGGTCTGGAGTTCACTCACCCTCATCGCTTGCTGCAGCAGGGTTCATTCCCACACCTGCAGACGACACGGTTGAATGTTTCATATGTGGGGTTAGAATAAACCGATGGCAGCCAGATGTCAATCCGTTACAGGAACATCTACGATGGGCACCACACTGCACGTATGCTAAGCTGCTCGCACCACGTCCACGCAGATGTAATGAAACGGAAGTGGAGAGGACCTTCTGCACTTGTACTAAATCAAAATGTTTTATTCCTAAAGAAAATCATATATCTGATCAATACATTTGTACATGTCGTTATTTCTACATGAATTAAATATATTAACATATCGTTTTCTTTTTTTCTTTCATTAATAATTCTGGGTGAGCAAAAAACATACAAGTGATGTGATCTTGGAGGAGAGAAGCATTTGGGTGGTCTTGTTGTTATGCGATCGTGTTAAAATAGGTCATATGGATGACCTTGAAATTGTGGAACCTGCACGCGGGGTTTGTGACATGGGATGACCTTGGGTTTGTGTTAACGATATGTAGGTAGGTCAAACATTACGCTTTCATGACCTTGGCACAGTGATGACCTTGGTAATATGGTAACCTTGGAATTGTGGGACCTTGGAATTGTGGTGTGTGCCAGAAGTCTCCAATCTTACCTACTAACAATATTCAACTTTTTGTATTTACGGTAATGTAACTAAACAAAAAAAATCTTTTACTTAAAACTTATGTGACACTTTAACCTCAACTAGTATCTGTAATACTAGTTATTTTGACGTTCATGCAATTGTTATTTTGTTTATTTCCATAGCCATCTTTCATAGTTGTAAATGAATTCGTTAGTTAATTTTATAAAAGTATGATTAACACATGAAATGTTCAAATCGATTTATTTCGAAATAGGTGCGTCGTAGCTTCAGACAAGAGAATCATTCTTTTATGAAAAAATCGAAATTTTTTAACTTTTATGCAAAAATTGCGAAATTTTGGAAAACAAAAAACTTATGAATAACATTGTCCAATGCCCCGCCCAAACGAGGCGCTTATGAGTACAACTAAAAAATCATATTCACGAGATACGATTGGGCATATTCCACTAAATAAATGTACATTTAAAGGGAAGCCATTTTGAAGATATTTGAATTAAACCAATGTTAGGGCGGCATCTTCCAAGAGCTCCAAGTCTCTAAGGAAGTATTTTTGTATTAAGTAATTTACGTTAAATCGACATAAAATCAGCTCTAGAATCTGCAGTTTTCTTTTTGAAATATATATATATATATATATATATATATATATATTATATATATATATATATATATATATATATATATATATATATATATATATATATATATATATATATATATATATATATATATATATATATATATATATATATATATATAGGTGTTCCTTAAAGACATGCTAATATTTAAAGGATTCTTGGACCCATTTTATGAAAAAACTTCATATGAACAAATGTCGTAAACTTTTGAAATCCAGGGTGATAAAGTTTCCTGAAAAAATCTTTTCTTTTTATAACGACTGTGATACTATTGTAGATATCTTTATAAAATTTGGTACACGTCTTCAATGCATCAAGATGCATTTTCTGATGTACAAACAATTTGATTATTTTTACCAGTGGCGTCCGTACGGGTTTCGCATTGAATATTTTTGGAGACAAAAATGGTACGCTACTGCTTTCTCTTAAAATAAAAATTATTTTTTGAATTCTCATTCATTTGTGAACAAATTTGATTTCTTGATTTTATTAATTTAAATATTTTATTAATTTAAAAAAATAAAAATCATTTTAGAGTATAATTTTTATGAGAACGGTAAGACATTGCTAATAATTTCCTGACCTTGACTGTGAATTGTTTTACCTTTCACACCGTAAATGGACGTAGATGTTGATGGTTCGGCAGGATTCATATCTGTAGGTTTCAATGTACGAATAATATTTGAACTATCGTTGTAACAATAATTCTTACCTTAAATGGCAAATAAATTATTGTTTGTAGTCTTAAAAAAGACTTTGTTTATCATAGATCGATCAAAACAAACAAATACAACAATAATCACAAAAACTTCGTACGCGCGAAAACAAACTAAATTTGTCAAATTATTGTACCCCCCTACAATTTTAAAAATGAGATCGTCGAACGAATATTGTTGCGCGTTATGATCTCATGTCGTTCTCATAAAAATTATGTATACTTTACTTCAGAGTTCAGGAAAAAGTTTAAATTGCTTTATATCGCAACACCGACTAATAACTTTTTTACACATGTCTAGGTACATAAATCTAGTTATACTGGAATAAATTACGTTTTTACAAACGTCAATATCAAAACAATAGCTACTGACTTACAGTAAGTTGTTCTCAGTGCCTAATTTCTTTGTCATTGAAGTTATTTACTTTTTCGCTGTTTTTTCAAATATCAGTAAATAATGGTAAATTATACGAATGCGGTAATGGCGGCAATGTATTACGTATATGGCCTCACAGATGGTAATGCGACAGAAGCTAGACGCATTTATTATGAAAAATATCCTAATCGTACCTTGCAAGATGGTCGAACCTTTTCAAATATTCATCACCGACTTAGCGAAACTGGTAGTTTCAAAAAAGGTACTCCGGAAGGTAGACCTCGAATTGTCAGAACACCTGATATTGAGAAAGCGGTGCTGCAAGAAGTCAACGAACATCCTGAGACGAGTACGAGAAAGATCGCTAGAGCTCTGAATATTTGTCACCAAATAGTTTGGCATATTTTAGTTGACTTTTTGTTATATCCATACCATACTCTAAGAGTACAGACATTACACCCCAGCGATTTCGCACAGCGTGTGAACCGCGGTCAGTGGTACCTTCAGAGCATTACACTAAATCCGCAGTTTGAGTCGCAAATTATTCTCGTTTACGACATTCGTTCATATGAAGTTTTTTTGTTAAAATGGGTCCAAGAATCGCCCCCTTAAATATTAGCATGTCTTTAGGAACACTATATATATATATATATATATATATATATATATATATATATATATATATATATATATATATATAGACAATCAAACTTTTCAAAATCATTTACACGCTAACCCACATGTTAATGATAACTCTCACAGCAAGAAACATGGCAAACAACAAAATGCTGAAGTCATAACAAACACCCCGTACAAGGCAAACTTGGTAATGTAAAAGGTAACAGTGAACAAGAGACCTCTGGTACATGTAACTCGTTCGATATTTACTGAAATTAAGCAAAATATGAACCGGATTTCAAAAACAAAGAACCGGATAGCAAAAGTAGTTCTGATAATGAAGTCCTTCATGCAAGTGGTTCTTCTCCAGAAAATGAACCACTAGAAAGTTGTCAATCAGTTAACACATACAAATAAGCATTATTTATACATTTAAACAATGATATAACATTAATTACCGTAAAGCAAATTTACCTATTTGAGAGATTGGTCAAACTTTCCCCTACATATTATAAACACCATAAATAATACCCGAAAGCTTTCTTTTTAAATACATAAGTGCATTCTGGATCAAAAAATGCTTTAAACGATTTATTTTGGACTTGTTCAATATGTTTCGCAATACAACATCCTAGCATGCAAATGCAAATAAATAATTGCACAGAAGCTATTACTAAAAAGAGCTTTAGGTAGGCCTAAAAGGTGCCCTAGCCCTTTGTAAAGTTTTGAAATTATTTACGACAGGTACCCAGATTGATTATTTATTAATTAATCCTTTTACTCATTCTCTTTTATAAATAAAGAAGAATCAATTTTATCCTTACCGCCGTTATTACTAAAACCTTTTACGCCAGAATTTCATTGGTAACCACCAATAAACGACGCTTACGTGACGCCAGTAGCGCTCAACACGCATAAAATATCGGAGCATGTTTCGAGGCCTTCGACGCTCCGAACACTGCTTCAATTATTTCTTGAAGATTAAAATGTTATATCCGCCGCTCGTTCCTCTTAATCCTGAATAATTCTTGTTCCGGAACATCCCCAGTAAATTTACCACATGAAGATAAATCAGTTTCCTGACTTAAAACCCACTATAAACCACCAGTCCTGTTCGACTTAATTTAATTAAAGTCTCCTGTTTTGTTTTAATTAAGCGCCGTCGTTTAACACTTAAAGTGTCCCCGATTAACCAACATATTTGATCCTGCCAGTAAAAGAGTATCAAAGAACCTGTTCTGTACATTTCCTGGTAACCCGGTATCTCGTTAAATTTAGTCTTGATTCCTTTCTTAAAAAAGTCCCTAAGTAATTTACATTTCAAATGAAAATCATTTCTACTAATAAAAACCCAACTAGTCAAAGGCACCGAAGTCTAATGACACCAAATAAATCGGTACGCATAACGCAGCAAGCGTCCAGAATATTTTGTAATTAAGAGCAGGTTTACATACTTTATATTATAAATAACACGCTTTTATAATGGCAACGAACGTGTTAGCCTTTACAGTTAACAATTCGTCTTCTACAGAGTGTAAATAATTCCATGAACATTAACTTAATCCCGTAACCGATTATTACCTAGTACTAGATATAAGTTTTCCTGGTATATTTATCCAGTAATTAAAATAGTTTATTTTGTATATAGTAAATATAAGCGTAAAAACCGTAAGACATCAAACTAAATACGTAAGTTTAAAAATATCCATTTGATACCTAATATCAAATTTAAACACCATTATTAAACATATTTAAAATACTTTTTTTAGGTTTTTAATGGTGTATTTTTGTATGAATGAAAACCCATTCATTAAATTATATCTAATAACATTGAGCTAGAGAGAATTTCTATAGAAATCATAACGTTTTGTACACACACACGCACGCACTCACGCAAGCGCGCGCACACGCACACGCGCACACGCCCACGCGCATATATTATATATATATATATATATATATATATATATATATATAAACTGATAACATTGAAATATGTCAACCGAGAAACTGAAACCCTTTTAAGCAATCCCATTTTAATTGCTACCTGACGTGACAGACGGTTCGAGAAAATGTTAAAAGTTTGTAAATTAACGTATTTGCTCGGACCTTTTCACTAAATAATTATTTACGATCTTTTTCGTTACTGATCTTCAACAGGTGATCTTTCGTATGTGACCCAAGTTTGGAACAATAGATTAGAACAATACGGTGAAACAGTTGTAGTCGCTTTAGAAAGCTCAAAACATTTGGCCAGGTTTGGCATAAGTGTTTCCTTGCCAAATCCACCTCGTTTGGGTTAAATGATACGGTCATCAATTGGGTTTCTAGTTTCCTTGATAAAAGACGAATGTGTGTCGTAGTTGATTGCTTCTTTTCAAGAGAAGTTGGCATTAACGCGAGCGTGCCACGGGGATCAGTTATAGCGCCTACACTTTTTTTGCTATACATAAATGATCTTATTTCTTCAACGACTAACTCGGTCCATTACTTTGCTGACGACAGCACTCTTCATTGTAGTTCATCTCAGTCTACTCATAATGGTAATCCGCCTTCTATCTCAAGTCAAGACATTAAAGCTGAAATGGCAATTTCAATCAACAAAGACATTCAACGTATCCTTGAATGCGGGAGTAATAATCTAGTTAAATTTAATGGTAATAAAACTCAGTATTGCCATGTGTCAGCAAAAAAAGATCGATCATTTCCTGTTGTAAGTATGTATGGTTCAGATATTAAGTTTTCAGACTATATTACTATGTTGGGAATGACTATATCTTCAAATCTATCATGGGTTACCCATCTTCTGTAAGCTACTAAAGCAGCTGCTCGTACAATAGGCTTTTTGTACTGATATAGGCAGTACTTTGCTTCCCTACAGCTCTTTATGCTGTATAAGGCTGAAATCCGACTTCATCTAGAATATAATTCTCACCTCTGGGGGCGCACCCCAGATATCAATGATTGTATTCAAAAAGAGCGATTAGGCTTATAAATAACCCGTCCTTAACTTCTGACATAGTCCCTTTTTATTATCGGTATTATTATAAATGGTCGCCTCGTCAACCCTAAAGTTGTTGACTTCAACATCCCTTTTATTAGGTGTGGGGATACATTCTCACTGTCGTGGAAACTCTCTTCTTTCTTTTGGGCAGAAGCGTTAATCTTAGAATAAGACAATTGTTTTTTGACACATTTATTAAATTAACTGTTCGCACATTTTTATTATCCTTCTAATGAATTAGGACCGCAGTTTTTATATCTTTTTATTAATGTTTGTAAACATGTCATCTTCAAAATGTTAGCCGCAATTTAACTTATTGCACAACGACTTGTCAAAATGAAATAAGAGTGTATTACCACACCTCTGCAACCACACATTTCTTAGTTAATCGTTTTTTGGAAAATTTAAAGGATCCATAACGACAATTTGCTCTGTTCTGGGAAAAACCGAAATATTCGCATGTTTTCGATGCGACATAATAAATTCCAATTGCACAATTTTAAACACCGAAATAAATTTTAATTCTATTGTTTAAACTAAAATAAATATTATTATTATCAATTGCAAACGTTACAATGAAGTATATATTTTTTAGGTAAACTAGAAAGAAAATGTCCAATAGAATGTTTCGCACAATATTAAGCAGTATAGATATCGTTACAATTACGAGTATAGGAAAAGCACGAATATAAAAATAACAGTAGTAGAAGGGGGACACCATGCGCCATCTTGGATTTTGACGGTCCTTTTTGTGCTTACTCACGTGAGGGGCGTATTTTAGATCTCGAGATTGAGTTTAGGTTTGGTCTTGGAGTTTGGAGCTGGTCGGACTTGGGCTATGTCTTGGGGCTGGACCTGGGATTGGTCTTGGGGTTGGTCTTGGACCTGGAGTTGGTCTTTGCTAGGGTAGGGTGACAACTATTTTTGGTAATTATAGGCCATTTTGACCCGGTGATTGAGGCTAGCATTCTGATTGGGGTGAAATTTGAAACAAAAACCCTAATCTTATAAAACAAGTGTAGGCCTTCGCCCCTGTCGTTACTGGTTAAATGGTATTTGTTTTGTAGGTTTTGACTGGTAATTTTAAGTTGTATTGGCCTAATGCTATCTTGTAAGGCTGGTATAGGGCTTCGCAACTTACTGCTGGGACCCTTGACCCTTGAAGTAAAATTTGAATTTGTATTCTAATAAGGAGACCCTATCTTGCAAGACAGGCGTATGAACTTGTGTTACGGTTTGATCTTGCCTGGGGAATTTGAATGACAGTAAAATTTAATTATAGAACACTTATTTTTATAGTAAATATAATTAAAAAAGCCTCAGTGAGTTATAAAGAAAAATTACCGACATTCAGATTATTCTCTAATGAAACAAAATTTTTTTATGCGTCCAGTCTTGCAGTAGTAAGGCGTTTTCTAGTGCACATATAGGCCCAGTGATGTTATGGTTTAAACAGCTATATGATTTTGCTTCCTTTTTCAATTGTTTAATCGAAGGGCAACCAGTCTCCTCCAGAAACCTTAAAAACGGTTGTTTTTCACTGCCCTTAACGTGAATTTTGTTAAAGGGGAGCAACACTCTCATCAACTCCTCACGGAAATTGTTGTAGTGTACATGACCTGACCACCATTTCAGCCAATGATAATTATCCTCCATAAATTTTATCTGTTGTGACATGGATCTTGATATAAAGTAACCTCGAGGTGGTTTTATTAGCATCAACGATAAACGACCATGATCTGTAACCACGGCAATTTATTTCGGTATGAATTCGTTGTTAACACCACTAAACCCTTGTACGTCCAAGTATGCGTCCACCTTCTTTCGGCTGCTGCTGTACACTGAAGATAGCAGGTTAGAGCTACCACTTTTAACAGCTAAAATCCACAACGACGTTCCGATGTTTATGGATCTCGATCACGTTATCGAATTCTGCATACACCAAACAGTTAACGGTTTCGGTGAGCGCTTCTTCAAACCCGACTTCCAGCCGAAGGGAACCGTTTCTAACTAAATTCCAGTGCGTACTAGCGTTTGCAGACAAGTCAGGTGTTAGGTCAAAGGCCATTAAACAGTAGCCGTTTGGGTAATAACTTACCTTCATTCAAAAAATGAATACCCGTACCAGAGAATAAGGTGTGGTACGCTCTTACATATAAACCATTAGCTGTAAAGTCTGGTTGTAAGGCTTTTGAAGGAATTTGTTGTCCGTCAATATATAACGACACGTAGTTAATATTGCAGTAATGAAAATTGAACGGCTTTGAGGGGTAATCACCGTTGAAGGCTTTATTTGCTACGAAGCCTACGATGCATCGTTTAGGTAACTTACCCAGGAAAACATTATCCATTGATTTTCGCTGTCGGTCCTTGTAACAGGGTATTTTGCGGCAGTTGTTTCTAAAGCTTTAGCGTGCGCAATTAGAATAGTTGTATTGATTCGCATACGTCTCACCAGTAAACTAGCGTCTATAATTCGCGTCTTGTAAGCTGAAGCGAATGCCGCCATTAGGCTAAATGTATCTCTTGATCGTACAAATTTAGCCTTTAAGTCAACACCACTTATGAAAAACTTTTCTTGATTAAACAAATCCGAGTGCACATGACCAATCATCTCTATCTGCTTCCCGGTAGCCGCTTGACGTTTTGAGAAACCATTATTTGCGTTTCCTAGTGTATTCATCTGTCGAGCTGTATCATTGTGCCATAAGGTACATCCTAGATGTGAACTCTTGGCCTCCTTTCCACAACTTAGCAGCGTTTCGATATATGAACGGTAGGCGTAGGTGTTGTTTGGTTGTGACACCATCTTCTGATTTAAGTAAACCTCCACCTGTGAGAAAAGCGAATGTATCCAATTGTTTACCGGTGCTACAACATCAGCGTCTGTAAGTGCTACATCATCTTGCTTTAGAACTTTAGCTGTGATGTACAACATGGTCTGGCTTAAATATATGTCATCGTTTCCATTTCCGGGGACTACAAATTCTATTGGAGCGTCATCACTCAGAGCTGATAAGGGTTTGTAAAATATCTATTCACCACTCTCGATACTTGTCTGCGTCGACGGTAAAGCGAACAAATCCAATTCGGACTTGACGCATTCACACGATTGGGCATGTAGAAAAGCCATTATCTTGAAAATATATCGTCGTAAGCAGGTTTCTTCTTAGCAACAGCTCTTGGTACAGAATGTTTATTATCGAACAGACGTACTCTTTTATCGATTTTCTCGTCTGCTTTACGCTTAAGGTTTCTGCCTGCCTCGTGAAATCTTTCTTGAAACGAATCGTTAATAGGTCGATCCTCTATGACGTCACCAAGAATACTAGCACACGTTCTAAGAGCTTCTTTTCCAATAGCCTTTGCGCCAGACTTAAATAACGGTATTATACTTCTAAATATACCACCTAACCAGCTTACCATTCCATGACCACGTTGATATGGCGCACCTCTGTAGATAGAGCCGATACCGTTACCGGCCTGATTCATGTAATATTGCTGATAAGGGCAAACCATTATTGTATTTTCTTAAAGTGTAGCTTCAGACACGATGTTTCAAACTCAAATGGCATTGCTGCACCCGTATCTGTTTTTATATTAATCTCCATGTTTTCAAATTCCCGTGTCATCACCGGTATGTAGTGTGCAGGCGAAAAAACCACATCTTTATGACTCCCGTAAGCATAGTTTTCTGAAGTAATATTTATTATACGCATAATCGGAGATAAAACATCACCCACAATTTGCGGTTCAACGATGTCGCAATAAACAAACATCTGAGTTGGTAATCCTATCCATATACTAGCGGGGCGAGGGGGCATTGGTTCCATAGCTATGTTCTGATACGGGCGATAACCCAATTGTAAGGCTAGACGTTGTAAGAATCCGAATAGCGAGAGCTGAGTTTTTAATTTCCTAGTGACGCGCTTAGATTATGATATGCGATTGTTAGTAATTTACTTATTAGTACATGGTTATTTAGTTCGTTGGCAATTTCTTCTATGTTGGCATAATTTCCCGAAGTGAAACGTATCACGTACCAGCCACCTTCAATATAAATGATCTTCACGTTCTCGCGTTGAAAATATTCAGCGGCCTTTTTTAATATCGTTTCTAGCACGTTCTTTCTAGGTGGCTCTATTCTATAATAAATTAAATTGTCTGCTGCACCTACATCGGCAAAAGAACATGGGTACTGAATTTCCGATACCCTACAACCCGCGATCCCGTTAATCTTATCCGCTTTGGTAGCTGCGTAATAAAACCTGACGTCATATTACCTAGAAAATACGCCATAGAGCTATTACTCAATAAGGTAAGATAGAACTCCATTTTTATATATCTCTCAACTGAGAAGCTAACACCCAGCTATTAAATTTGTCACTATATCCACGCCACTTGACCAGGTATTGTTTGTATCGCCGGCGGCCCTTCTCTGCTAGAATCTTATCGACTTTGAATAGAGTATCTTTATCAACAGTGACTACCTGCAATTCTTCTTCGTAAAAGGTACCCTCAACAGGATCGTTATTAAGATCGATTACTCGATAAACTGGCGGTCTTCTTTTTATCACCGCACTAATTGTAAAAACTTCCTCGCTCCAATTCGTTACATATCCCTTCTCAAAGGTGTACTCAGTTCTGGCGATTCTGACATGCTCACCGACTTTATATTTAGGATGACGTACTGGACTTAAACCTTTCGCGTACAGGTTATTCCAAGTAGAATAGCTACTGCACTTCTAATCCACTTTTGTCACTAGATTTGTCACCAGATTTGGAAAAAGTCACTAGATTTCAAGGTTGGTAACATTGCCTGCTTCAAGGTCACCGTAGGCTACGCGGTAGGTTGGTAACACTGTCTCTTCAAGGCCACCGCTTCAAGGCCACGTGGTAGGAAAGGTTGGTAACCCTGCTGAGTCTCTTCAAGGTCATACTCGCACGTGACCTTCAAGGTCACACGCTCCGTGCATTATTCCTCAAGGCCATTGAAGTAACTAGGTTTGAAAAAGTCACTAGAAAAGTTACTAGATTGTTTTTCAAGGTCATTGAAGTAACTAGATTTTAAAAAGTCACTAGAAAAGTTACTAGTTTGTTTTTCAAGGTTATTGAAGCAGATTGCCCACGTCAATTGTTTTCAAGGTTATCCCACACATTACCTGCATCTATTCCTCTACGTCTAAGTACGTGGTTTCCAAGGTCATCACATTGCCTAAAACTAAAGGTCACGTTCCCTAGTCTTCAAGGCCACCAGGGTCACCAATCAATTCTCTGGCTGGGTGTTCATTTTCAAGGTCACGCCCCCAGGAAGTTCATTGACCTCTGCCTCAAGCCGGGTTGTGTAAGCATGTTTCAAGGTCACCAAGCAATTCTTGGAAGTTTACTTTGGTCACGCCTCCCCAGCGAAGTGCCCTCGAGTGATTCCCCAAATACAGATAGACGTTTCCCAAAACAGGTAGCAGTTTTCTAAAAACAGGTACCCGTTTCCTAAAACAGGGGACCGCTTCCCAAAACAGATGGCTGTTTCGCAACACAGGTGGCCGTTTCCCCCCATTTCAAAGTCACACCTATGATAAAAGAACAAAGGCGATTCATTGTTCGAGTCATAATTTCTAAAAATAGATTGTTATCTACATACCCCCCACCTCAATTCTGAGAAATCAATTTTCAAGAACAAAGGCGATCCATTGTTTAAGCCGACGCTTCAAGGTCTATGCTTATAATTTTCAAGGTCACACCTCTGATAAAAGAACAAAGGCGATCCATTGTTCTGGTCGAGTTATGATTTCTAAAAATAGATTGTTATCCAGCTACCCCCACCATTTCAGGCCTGAGAAATCAACTTTCAAGAACAAAGGCGATCCATTGTTCAAGCCGACGCTTCAAGGTCGTGTAACAAGTAAAATATATTTTATAAAACTTATAATCTATTAACCACAATATTCATCTATATATACAGATAA
Source organism: Vesta saturnalis (assembly GCA_036346205.1). NCBI lineage: Eukaryota > Metazoa > Arthropoda > Insecta > Coleoptera > Lampyridae > Vesta > Vesta saturnalis. The sequence goes on from JARFJB010000852.1 coordinate 1,275,215, forward strand.
AAAATCGATTTAATACATATTATTTGATGTACTGTCACTTAACATTTTGTAATACCTTTGCTGGATCATATCTATTTTATTTGTTATAAATGCCAAGAATAATATTAATTCACATAACACTTAATGGAAATATTGTACTATCGCCCTGCTTATCTAATGTATAGCATTTACTAAAAATAAAGTTTTTACGATCTCGATTTTAGGTATAAATTCCCTGCCGTATCCTTCAAGGTGAACAATGATAGGTAAGAAGCGGAAGAGTGCAGGTGGTTTAGTGAATATGCTAATCAATAAACTTCCGGTGGAATTGCATTTACCCGGTTACCAGTATTGTGGTCCCGGTACAAAATTAGAGAAACGACTCTCACGCGGTGACCCCGGTATTAATCAATTAGACGCGCAGTGCAAACTGCATGCTATCAGTTATAGAGGCTACCGAGATTTAGAAAGTAGACATAGAGCAGATAAAATTTTAGAAGAAACAGCTTGGGAACGCTTTAAATCGGGAGACGCAACGTTAGGTGAACGAGGTGCAGCTTTAGCAGTCGGTACCGCCATGAAAGCAAAGAGAAAATTTGGAATGGGGTGTAAACGTCGGTCCAAGAAGAAGAATGGTGGAAGTTTATTGCATGTTCGGAAAACAATAGCTAAAGAAATGAAAGCTAACGGAGATTTCACCGACACAATAAAGTCAGCACTGTCAAAGACCAAACGTGTAGTAAAAAGGTTGGGGAGAATGAAAAACATTAAAGTTCCTGGAGTAATTCCCTTACTTAAACAAGGAGGTGTTTTACCATTTCTTATTCCGTTATTCGCAGGATTATCAGCAATCGGTGCTTTAGCTGGCGGCGCATTGGGAATTGCCAAAGCGGTCAATGATGCAAAAAATGCCAAAAAATTGCAAGAAGAGACATCGCGCCATAATCGCATGATGGAATCGATCGCTGGTGGCGCACTATCTAAAACCATACAAATCTAGTGGCGGTGGTGCATTATACTTAAAACCGTTTCCAAAAAACGGAGTAGATTACCCGCAAAAGCGTTAACAGATATTGATTTAAAGAAATACACAAAAGATGTACCATATTTTAGGGGTATTTTTATGAGTGGTGTGCTATAAACTCAAAGTGTGCAAATGAAGTTATTATTAAGATATTATTTGATAGAAAAATTAGCTTAGACAATACTGTTAAAAGTTTTACGAAATTGTGTACCGATAAAGGTTGGTTGACCTCTAATGATGTAGATAGGATTTTAGATGATATGAATTTACCTTAAAATGTACATATACAAGTTATTATGGGGTAATTCATTGTGTACAAATGTTAGCGTAAAAAATATTGTTTATAAAGACACTTTCTCTAAGTGAATGTATTGAGACAGCAGCATATTGTACTAATTACAAGTGCCTCGCTATTTTAATTGAAGTATTATTAGAACAAAACATTACATATAAGTTTCAACCGTGGGAAAATGAGGAGCACCACAGAATTGACCGCTGGATTTTGGAAAACATTGAGAACGGTGAAGCAAATTCCTGTTTGGGATGGACATGTGGTCCAGATTCGGGAATATGGCCGTCCAGTAATTTAAACGATTACAGAAATACTTTAGGTTTACTATATAAGATGATGTAATATTTAAAAAAATAAAATACAATTATAATTTTTTTATGTGGTTTTAATTCATCTAAAAGTTACAAACAATCCCTATAGCTATATTATAAAACCAAATCGTCTTTATTGATCCATGATCTTTCATCCAATCCCCACCACTTTACGAATAACTTATCATTCTTGGAGCGAAGCACTTTTTCCACCAGGTACGCATCTGGATACTTTGTTTTCTGTAATTCGTGTTCATAAAAGCCTCCCAGTACAGGTGATCCTTTCATGTCTTCCAACATGTAGGTGGTTGGGTTAGTAATGCGAACTTTCACAATCTTAAATAGTTCACTTGACCAACTGGGTGGTATCCTTTGTCGAAAATACTTTTAAACTTACTGATTCGTACTATGTCACCCACACAATAACGATTCCTATCAACTGTTTTTATGTGAGTGTGGGACTCTAGCTTTATATGATTACCGACATCTTTGGGCTTAATTCCTGTAGTTCTATGCTTACGATTGCTATAATCCATCGTTACGGTGTCAATTGTATCAATCCATTTATATTTACCCTGTAGGCTGAATGACTTATATAGAGCAGACTTAACGGTTCTGATAACACGTTCCGCAATTTCTGCCTTCTTTATCCTATAGGTGGAGTAGTGGTTGACTCCATAACGCTGCATTAGTTTAGTGAAATGTTCATTGTAGAATTCTTTTCCTGCATCTGTCTGCAAATTGGAAGGTTTCTGGTCCGTTTTGAAGATTGCTTGCATGGCCTTGGCAACTTCCATGCCCGTTTTCGTTTTTAATCCTTTGGTCCACAAGTATTTCGAAAAACAGTCAATAACCACTAAAATATACTTGTAGCCCTTATTTTGCTTGGCATATGTGTTAAATTCGGCCAAATCTGCTTGCCAGAGGTCATCATATCCCTTAATTATTGTGCGCCTTCGTTTAAAATTTTTTCTTGCGGGTTTGTGCAATTCATTGACGAGTTGTAATTTGGACATGCTACTAATTTATCCACAATTTCTTTAAGTTGATGTAGTTTTTCCTCCAACACTATATAAGCGTTAAAGTTTCCTTTAACAGCTTTCTGAACTACTTGCAGACAAAAATCAAGGTATTGCTTGGTGATGACATCTTGAGGATCTATGGGGTTGGCAACATTGCTGAGTCTCTTATTCTCGATGTCTAATTGATTATCATCAATAAGTTGAAACTGAGGGGTTAATTTCTTAAATTGATACTGGGCATGTGACCGTCCAAATTTATCAAGGGGCATTTTAGTTATGATATGTATTCTCATTTATATTGTTCAGAAAACTAGTGTTCGGTCTTTCAATGTATCCATCTTCATACAATTCCTCTACAATTGATATTATATCATTTACGACACCTGTGTTTCCAGCCAATTTTTCTGCCCACAATACTTCTAGATCACGAATTAGTTCGTGTACATCATTCCAATACTTATATTCAATCGGTCTGTTTGTTAATTCCTTAGCTCCACCTCCCTGAGTTGTGGGTGATGATGCTGACAGCAATTCGGTGTAGTTGAATAACGCATCTGTATTATCTTCACCACAGTAGTCACATCGAAAGATAATACTCGGAATTCAGATGTACTTTAAGGTTTCTGATGTTAATGTGATCAAAATTTCCGGCTCTTGCAGACTTTGTGTACCTTTTACCTTGTTGGAATGCAATAATTATCCAGCGGGGTTATTCCAGTTGTGTTGACGTTTTTATTGGCCATATATCAGAGGTTGCTTGTTTTAAAGCACGCCATTCATATAACTCCCATTGAGGAAATGGAACAGTAATAATAGAATTCTTATTGATTCCTTCAAACAAGTTTCCTTTAACAGCTTTCTGAACTACTTGCAGACAAAAATCAAGGTATTGCTTGGTGATGACATCTTGAGGATCTATGGGGTTGGCAACATTGCTGAGTCTCTTATTCTCGATGTCTAATTGATTATCATCAATAAGTTGAAACTGAGGGGTTAATTTCTTAAATTGATACTGGGCATGTGACCGTCCAAATTTATCAAGGGGCATTTTAGTTATGATATGTCGACATCAATGTATTCTCATTTATCTTGTTCAGAAAACTAGTGTTCGGTCTTTCAATGTATCCATCTTCATACAATTCCTCTACAATTGATATTATATCATTTACGACACCTGTGTTTCCAGCCAATTTTTCTGCCCACAATACTTCTAGATCACGAATTAGTTCTGTACATCATTCAATACTTATATTCAATCGGTCTGTTTGTTAATTCCTTAGCTCCACCTCCCTGAGTTGTGGGTGATGATGCTGACAGCAAGGGTTTGATTATTTGTGTATACTTTTTGCTGCGGCTTCCTCGAATCTGTCCACTTACAGCATATTCTCGCCTTGCAACATTCGTAGCTTCTAAAATACGTTTATAATTCTTTCTATCCTTTAAATTTAATAGATTTAAATCGGGTTCATTCATAATAAGCAGATCATATAAACCTGGAGTCCCTTTATACGTGACACCTTTAATATTCCTATCGTTTCCTTTGTGATGGGGGTATTACCAATTGTCCATTTGTCTGTTTTGGTGTCGTAGTGGACTCCATAAGTACGATCAGTAGTACCTTCAAGATCCCTCATAATACGTTCAACATATATACGAGGTAATTCGTGGTACTGCTCGAGAAATTCTTCGGAAATAGGTTCATTACAGGAATCACCTGCGATACTAAGAGGGTCTTCTTCCTCGGCAGTAATCTCTCCTACGACAGATGTTTCTAGGAAAGGTGGTGTACGAGGAGGGGGATTTATTTGAAAAAACGGAAGCTGAGCTAGGGGGCTTGTAGCACTCTTCCTTGCTAATGATGGTGAAATGAAGCGTGGAGCTAGCGGGCTAGTAGTAGCATGCTTTCTTCGAAATATAAACAAAGGCGGGTTTTTGGGTTTAACGTCAACGGACTCCCTTTCGGGTGTTTTTTTATCAGGATGCATTTTATTCACTATTTCAGTTAGAGGTTCTATTAGAGGTTTATAAGTACTTTCAAACGTTCTTTCGTTATCAATGCGGCAGCTTTTACGGCTGTTGTATTTCTGCTGTATTATTTTACGAGCATGAATAATTTTTCGCTTTAATATCATCTCCTTATTGTTCATTGTAGCAAAATAGGAGATAGCAGTTAATACCTAAACGGATGAGTAACTACTAAATCACTGAAAGCAGGTTAAGGTATTATATAAGGTGTAGCAAGACATGTTACAGTTTACCCTGAGCTACTTAAACTAAGCAGTTAAGGTATTGTATATTCATCAAACCTTTTCCTATAGCGACCATTATTGACTTCAGCATCCTTATTTATGACTATGAACCAAACGGATCTATCCAGCACTTTGAACACATGTCTCGAAACAATGTCATGCTTATGGTGGGGCTTATATGATCCTCATACACATGTTTTAGGTTTAATTCATCTTGCTCAAATAATATAATTAGATTCGCATTGTCACGAATTAATTGCTTTGGAATTTTACTGTAAGTTTCACCCAAATAGAACAGTCAATATCGTTATGTCTACCCATAGAAAAATATGCCCTTATGTTATTTTGGTTTCAGCGATATCATCAAAGATAAAGATAGAGTTTGCTTTTGCACAATTCGGCTCAATCACATCTTGATTATCACTGAACGTAAAGTAACCTATATCCTTTATCGGAAGTAGGATTTCCTGTAAAAGTTTGTACCTGTTTTGATTTAATGACTTGGGGTATACGTATACATGTTTAAATTTCAAACCAATTTTCTCAGTAAGCAAACTAATCATTGCGTTTGTTTTGCCGCAGTTGGAGGGGCCGCATATAATACCACGTATACTATTATGAAGTAAATCGCCATGTTTTGAAGTACCAGACTTTTCATCAAAGTCATGATTTTGAATTGGAAGTTTTTGTTTCTGCGCAACTACTTTCATTTTTGATGGATGAAATGAAATTAAACGAATAATTACAACACTTTTATTTATATACTAAACATACAGATTATAATTTTTTCACTTCTCCGGTGAGTGGGTTGTACTGCACAATAGCATCGTGGAGAATAAGACGATTCCATTATCGAAAAGTGTTAGAGATTCTATTTCCAATTTGATGTCTACTGTTGAGCTTTTTAAGGTTTAGAACAGTCGATTACAAATACTGGACATGATTTGAATTCGGTGTAGTTGAATAACGCATCTGTATTATCTTCACCACAGTAGTCACATCGAAAGATAATACTCGGAATTCAGATGTACTTTAAGGTTTCTGATGTTAATGTGATCAAAATTTCCGGCTCTTGCAGACTTTGTGTACCTTTTACCTTGTTGGAATGCAATAATTATCCAGCGGGGTTATTCCAGTTGTGTTGACGTTTTTATTGGCCATATATCAGAGGTTGCTTGTTTTAAAGCACAATTCATATAACTCCCATTGAGGAAATGGAACAGTAATAATAGAATTCTTATTGATTCCTTCAAACAAGTTTCCTTTAACAGCTTTCTGAAATACTTGCAGACAAAAATCAAGGTATTGCTTGGTGATGACATCTTGAGGATCTATGGGGTTGGCAACATTGCTGAGTCTCTTATTCTCGATGTCTAATTGATTATCATCAATAAGTTGAAACTGAGGGGTTAATTTCTTAAATTGATACTGGGCATGTGACCGTCCAAATTTATCAAGGGGCATTTTAGTTATGATATGTCGACATCAATGTATTCTCATTTATCTTGTTCAGAAAACTAGTGTTCGGTCTTTCAATGTATCCATCTTCATACAATTCCTCTACAATTGATATTATATCATTTACGACACCTGTGTTTCCAGCCAATTTTTCTGCCCACAATACTTCTAGATCACGAATTAGTTCGTGTACATCATTCCAATACTTATATTCAATCGGTCTGTTTGTTAATTCCTTAGCTCCACCTCCCTGAGTTGTGGGTGATGATGCTGACAGCAAGGGTTTGATTATTTGTGTATACTTTTTGCTGCGGCTTCCTCGAATCTGTCCATTTACATCATAATCTCGCCTTGCAACATTCGTAGCTTCTAAAATACTTTTATAATTCTTTCTATCCTTTAAATTTAATAGATTTAAATCGGGTTCATTCATAATAAGCAGATCATATAAACCTGGAGTCCCTTTATACGTGACACCTTTAATATTCCTATCGTTTCCTTTGTGATGGGGGTATTACCAATTGTCCATTTGTCTGTTTTGGTGTCGTAGTGGACTCCATAAGTGCGATCAATAGTACCTTCAAGATCCTCATAATACGTTCAACATATATACGAGGTAATTCGTGGTACTGCTCGAGAAATTCTTCGGAAATAGGTTCATTACAGGAATCACCTGCGATACTAAGAGGGTCTTCTTCCTCGGCAGTAATCTCTCCTACGACAGATGTTTCTAGGAAAGGTGGTGTACGAGGAGGGGGATTTATTTGAAAAAACGGAAGCTGAGCTAGGGGGCTTGTAGCACTCTTCCTTGCTAATGATGGTGAAATGAAGCGTGGAGCTAGCGGGCTAGTAGTAGCATGCTTTCTTCGAAATATAAACAAAGGCGGGTTTTTGGGTTTAACGTCAACGGACTCCCTTTCGGGTGTTTTTTTATCAGGATGCATTTTATTCACTATTTCAGTTAGAGGTTCTATTAGAGGTTTATAAGTACTTTCAAACGTTCTTTCGTTATCAATGCCGGCAGCTTTACGGCTGTTGTATTTCTGCTGTATTATTTTACGAGCATGAATAATTTTTCGCTTTAATATCATCTCCTTATTGTTCATTGTAGCAAAATAGGAGATAGCAGTTAATACCTAAACGGATGAGTAACTACTAAATCACTGAAAGCAGGTTAAGGTATTATATAAGGTGTAGCAAGACATGTTACAGTTTACCCTGAGCTACTTAAACTAAGCAGTTAAGGTATTGTATATTCATCAAACCTTTTCCTATAGCGACCATTATTGACTTCAGCATCCTTATTTATGACTATGAACCCAAACGGATCTATCCAGCACTTTGAACACATGTCTCGAAACAATGTCATGCTTATGGTGGGGCTTATATGATCCTCATACACATGTTTTAGGTTTAATTCATCTTGCTCAAATAATATAATTAGATTCGCATTGTCACGAATTAATTGCTTTGGAATTTTACTGTAAGTTTCACCCAAATAGGAACAGTCAATATCGTTATGTCTACCCATAGAAAAATATGCCCTTATGTTATTTTGGTTTTCACAGGCGATATCATCAAAGATAAAGATAGAGTTTGCTTTTGCACAATTCGGCTCAATCACATCTTGATTATCACTGAACGTAAAGTAACCTATATCCTTTATCGGAAGTAGGATTTCCTGTAAAAGTTTGTACCTGTTTTGATTTAATGACTTGGGGTATACGTATACATGTTTAAATTTCAAACCATTTTTCTCAGTAAGCAAACTAATCATTGCGTTTGTTTTGCCGCAGTTGGAGGGGCCGCATATAATACCACGTATACTATTATGAAGTAAATCGCCATGTTTTGAAGTACCAGACTTTTCATCAAAGTCATGATTTTGAATTGGAAGTTTTGTTTCTGCGCAACTACTTTCATTTTGATGGATGAAATGAAATTAAACGAATAATTACAACACTTTTATTTATATACTAAACATACAGATTATAATTTTTTCACTTCTCCGGTGAGTGGGTTGTACTGCAAACTAGCATCGCGGCGAATAAGACGATTCCATTATCGAAAAGTGTTAGAGATTCTATTTCCAATTTGATGTCTACTGTTGAGTTTTTTAAGGTTTAGAACAGTCGATTACAAATACTGGACATGATTTGAATTCGGTGTAGTTGAATAACGCATCTGTATTATCTTCACCACAGTAGTCACATCGAAAGATAATACTCGGAATTCAGATGTACTTTAAGGTTTCTGATGTTAATGTGATCAAAATTTCCGGCTCTTGCAGACTTTGTGTACCTTTTACCTTGTTGGAATGCAATAATTATCCAGCGGGGTTATTCCAGTTGTGTTGACGTTTTTATTGGCCATATATCAGAGGTTGCTTGTTTTAAAGCACGCAATTCATATAACTCCCATTGAGGAAATGGAACAGTAATAATAGAATTCTTATTGATTCCTTCAAACAAGTTTCCTTTAACAGCTTTCTGAACTACTTGCAGACAAAAATCAAGGTATTGCTTGGTGATGACATCTTGAGGATCTATGGGGTTGGCAACATTGCTGAGTCTCTTATTCTCGATGTCTAATTGATTATCATCAATAAGTTGAAACTGAGGGGTTAATTTCTTAAATTGATACTGGGCATGTGACCGTCCTAATTTATCAAGGGGCATTTTAGTTATGATATGTCGACCGTTTTATATAAAGCAAATTCATTGTACATATAGTTATTTATAGCGAAACCTTTTTCTTCATAACACATTTTCGTTAAAGTCTATTAATTATTATATTACTAATTATGCAATGTCGTTTTGGGAAGTGTTAAAGTTATTAAAAATAGTTACTACATTTTTAAAGAATGCAGATGCATTGTGTGTTTTATACAAAGAAAATCCCTATTAGCTTGAATATTACATTTTTTATACATTCCTACAAATTTTTAAGAATGCAAATGCATTATTAACAAACAAAGAAAACCCATTGATCGACAAGGCGATACAATAACTTCAGGTTGCGATGTGTGTAAGCGGAACATATCATTGTGCAAAAGAGATAGACATTAAACAAGTAAACTACATACACTTTCAAGGTCTCAGATACATTAATATTTTAATTCTTCATCTAGACTAATTATTTGCCACATTCGGAAGGTTCATGCATCATTAAAATGTACGTTTTGAAACATGTTTAATGGTTTGGTCACTCAGAACTTTCAATCCAATTGATGTTAAAAAGTATTTCTCTGCAGATGTTAACTGCAATGGTGGTTGATTGGGATGAAGTCTCTTGTACGAAGATGAAATTGTCCTATGATTAATTCGCAGACCCTTGTTCTTTTAGTTCTAAGCGTACCGTGAATGGTTCCCTTTCACCAAAGTCTATTAACTCTCCCTTTGATTTGTCAATTTGATTGTTACATTACTTATTATGTCTGTATTTACTTCTAAATATTGAGTGATGGTTGGAATTTTATCCAAACGATAGCAGGTTTACCGTTTCGAAAAGATCCCTTTATAACGTTGCACTTTACATGTAGATTAGTGTGTTTAATTATTTGGATGTCTAACGCGGATGTATGTAAGATATTCGCTTCTAATATTTTAGGCTCAAAACCGAGCATGCGGCCAATGCTACTCTCTTTAGTAAAATCGATCTCAAATGAACTGTTTATCTCACACTTAAGCATATTGCCCTAATGAAAAATTTTTCTGTGGGTATCTTTGATTTCAAGTAATCACTAATTTCATCTAACTCATAGGCACCGTGTGGAATATTAATCACTCGCAAAGGAGATGAATTTGTTCTAAAATAAAATCTATCGTTCCCCGTATAAATGTTTCTAATGCTGTTGCACCCGTAAAATCCCACCAATCCAACAACGTAGTTCTTCTCCAAATCTAGCCCTAACGGTGGATGGAAGTTGCAGCTAGCTATGTTACCAACACCTTTTAAACTGAATATTATTGACATAACTGAGAAAATTTAGGGTTATATCGATTATTTATATAGAAATTATAGGCATAGGCGCCCATAATGCTATTAAATTCCTGATCTTGATTGTAATTATAATAAATTTTACATCCCCGAAAGTAGTTAATCACTTCAACTGGTGGTCGAAGATTACCGAAACTATCGTAACACCATACCTTTTCACCACGCTTTTTGTAGCAAACCCAATGTGTACCCGGTCCGCTTTGACTATTTAAGTTGATGATTCCAGATTCATTTTTCCATGGTAATTTAGGCAGGCTATCTCTCATAAAAATACCCCTAAAGTATGGTACATCTATTGTGTATTTCTTTAAGTCAATACCTGTTAACGCTCTTTCGGGTAATCTACTCAGTTTTTTGGAAACGGTTTTAAGTATAATGCACCACCGCCACTAGATTTGTATGGTTTTAGATAGTGCGCCACCAGCGATCGATTCCATCATGCGATTATGGCGCAATATCTCTTCTTGCAATTTTTTGGCATTTTTTGCATCATTGACCGCTTTGGCAATTCCCTATGCGCCGCCAGCTAAAGCACCGATTGCTGATAATCCTGCGAATAACGGAATAAGAAATGGTAAAACACCTCCTTGTTTAGGTAAGGGAATTACTCCAGGAACTTTAATGTTTTTCATTCTCCCCAACCTTTTTACTACACGTTTGGTCTTTGACAGTGCTGACTTTATTGTGTCGGTGAAATCTCCGTTAGCTTTCATTTCTTTAGCTATTGTTTTCCGTACATGCAATAAACTTCCACCATTCTTCTTCTTTTTAGATCGACGTTTATACCCCATTCCAAATTTTCTCTTTGCTTTCATGGCGGTACCGATTGCTAAAGCTGCAGCTCGTTCACCTAACGTTGCGTCTGCCGATTAAAGCGTTCCCAAGCTTTTCTTCTAAAATTTTATCTGCTCTATATCTACTTTCTTAATCTCGGTAGTCACTATAACTGATATCATGCAGTTTGCACTGCGCGTCTAAATGATTAATACCGGGGTCACCGCGTGCGAGTCGTTTTTGTAATTTTGTACCGGGACCACAATACTGGTAACCGGGTAATTGCAATTCCACCGGAAGTTTATTGATTAATGTATTCACTAAACCACCTGCACTCTTCCGCTTCTTATCTATCATTGTTCACCTTGAGGGATAGGACAGGGTATTTATACCTAAAATCGAGAGCGTAAAAGCTTTATTTTTAGTAAATGCTATACATTAGATAAGCAGGGCGACAGAACAATATTTCCATTAAGCATACAGTGTTATGTGAATTAATATTATACTTGGCATTTATAACATCTTGAATGTCTTTATAAATGTCATCATCACCGAATTCCTTCTCACGAAAAGACGGTGGTCAACCACTTGTCGTATGGACTTTTCATAGAAACACGCCAGATTGTAAGATTGAAGAAATTCCAATCTATAACTTATTATATCCTTCAAATCGAATAGTTCTTCTACATAGCGGGCATTGAATGTACACGAACAACAGTTGTAGTTTTCTATCATAACAGTTTTCAAAATTCTCTCATATCCTTTAATCAATTCCCAATTGTAATAAATACCGAGATTGCTAGATAGAGATTCCTAATCTTGTTCATGTATTATATCCTCCTCGTTTACATGTGACCAATCAATTTGGCTTTCAATTTCTTGGGATCGGAAAAATTGTATTTCTACATATGAATACCATCTTAGAAGTTCATTCCATTCCTTCACGTCTAATACCACATTATTGCTGTTGCCACATCTCATACGCACTACTGGCGCAAGGTTAAGGTGTGTACTGTATCCAATTTCAATATGCGTATCATTCGATAGTTTATAGGAAGCACAATCGATTGAGTATTCATTAGCTGCCTGTTTATACACCTCATCCCTATGTTGAAAATGATGATGACCAGTTGGAATAACCTTCATCTTGTTTCTCTTCATTTTTGCTACTACCATCACTATTTTGGCCGCATCAACAACAAAATGTTAAATTATTATTCATATTGTTACTACAGCGGTATGAAGTATCCGGCAGTGAACCTTCACATCGTTCCAGGAGTGATTTTATTGCTGCTTGCATGACTTTACTTATCCACAACCGCACTACGACTAAACACTACTTTCGAATTGAGCATGTTTGGATATGGTTGGAGGCACTAGATGCTATATGATCCAGCAAAGGTATTACAAAATGTCAAGTGACAGTACATCAAACTTCCCATAATATGTATATTTACTTAAATCGATTTTTATGTGTATATATATATATATATATATATATATATATATATATATATATATATATAGATGAATATTGTCTAATAAATTATAAGTTTTATAAAAATATTTTACTTGTTAGATGACCTTGAAGCATCAGTCTGAACAATGGATCGCCTTTGTTCTTGAAAGTTGATTTCTCAGAATTGAGGTGGGGGGTAGCCAGATAACAATCTATTTTTAGAAACTATGACTCATCCAAAACAATGGAACGCCTTTGTTCTTTTATCTGAGATGTGACCTTGAAAATTGTAAACATAGACCTTGAAGCGTAGGCCTGAACAATGGATCCCCTTTGTTCTTGAAAATTGATTTCTCAGAATTGAGGTGGCGGGTATCTAGATAACAATCTATTTTTAGAAATTATGACGGAACAATGGATCGTCTTTGTTCTTTTATCAGAGGTGTGACCTTGAAAATTGTAAGCATATACTTTGAAGCATCGGCTTGAACAATGTTCTTGAAAATTGATTTCTTAGATTTAGATAACAATTTATTTATAGCAATTATGACTCAGTCAAAACAATGGATCGCCTTAGTTCTTTCATCAGAGGTGTGTCACCTTGAAATTTGTAAGCATAGACTTTGAAGCGTCGGCTTGAACAATGGATCCCTTTGTTCTTGAAAATTGGTTTCTCAGAATCGAGCCTGAAATGGTGGGGGTAGTTGGATAACAATCTATTTTTATGACTCGACTAGAACAATGAATCGCCTTTGTTCTTTTCTCAGAGGTGTGACCTTGGGGGGGAAACAGTTACCTGTGTTGCGAAACAGCTATCTGTTTTGGTAAACGCCTACCTGTTTTGGGGAACAACTTGAGTCCACTGGGGGGCGTAACCAAAGTAAACTTCCAAGAATTGCACGATGACCTTGAAGCATGCTTAACATAGACAACAATGATACCTCAGGGCTCGCGTAGGTTTGTAATAAGTCTCGAACAATGTCTCAAAGTAAAAGGATCTCAGATCCTGATATGAAGGCTTTAAGGAAAGCTGAATGTATGGCTAGTAAACATTATAATGAAGCGATGAAAATACCTATTAGGAAAGATGATGATGTGGCGTGGACCACATTAAACGAAAATCAGTTGAAGGAAATTGAATGTGAAAAACATATAAATATGATCCAGCAACGGTATTACAAAATGTTAAGTGACAGTACATCAAACTTCCCATAATATGTATTAAATCGATTTTTTATCTGTATATATAGATGAATATTGTGGTTAATAAATTATAAGTTTTATAAAAATATTTTACTTGTCAGACGACCTTGAAGCATCGGCTTGAACAATGGATCGCCTTTGTTCTTGAAAGTTGATTTCTCAGACCTGAAATGGTGGGGGTAGCTAGATAACAATCTATTTTTAGAAATTATAACTCGACCAGAACAATGGATCGCCTTTGTTCTTTTATCAGAGGTGTGACCTTCAAAATTACAAGCATAGACCATGAAGCGTCGGCTTAAACAATGGATCGCCTTTGTTCTTGAAAATTGATTTCTCAGAATTGAGGTGGGGGGTATCTAGATAACAATCTCTTTTTAGAAATTATGACTCGAACAATGAATCGCCTTTGTTCTTTTATCATAGGTGTGACCTTGAAATGGGGGGAAACGGTCACCTGTGTTACGAAACAGTCATCTGTTTTGGGAAACGGGCCCCTGTTTTAGGAAACGGCTACCTGTTTTTAGGAAACGGCTACCTGTTTTGGGAAACGTCTATCTGTATTTGGGGAACCACTTGAGGGCACTTTGCTGGCGAGGCGTGACCACGGAGCGTGTGACCTTGAAGAGCACGTGCTAGTATGACCTTGAAGCAATGAGACCTTGAAGAGACTCAGCAGGGTTACCAACCTTTCCTACCACGTGGCCTTGAACCGGTGACCTTGAAGAGACTCAGCAGGGTTACCAACCTTTCCTACCACGTGGCCTTGAAGCGGTGACTTTGAAGAGACAGTGTTACCAACCTACCACGTGGCCTACGGTGACCTTGAAGCAGGCAATGTTACCAACCTTGAAATCTAGGGACTTTTTCAAAATCTGGTGACAAAAGTGGATTAGAAGGGCAGTAGCTATTCTACTATTCCACACTTCCAAAATGTTTGTATCGTTTACAGCCGCAGGGGCCATCTTGATACTTGAATGAGGGCTATTGTTGTAAGCAGTCACAAGTCTTTCGAGTACATCAATATATCTGTAGGAATTTTTGTAAGTGAAATAACGCCACATCTTCGTTTTCAATATTTTATTAAATCTTTCAACTACATATGCTTTTACATCAGGGTAATTTGTTACAAAGAAATTGATATTTTGTTTCTTGAAAAAGTTTTGTACACTGCTCGCCACAAACTCTTTGTCTTTATCCGTCTGTAGATTTGCCTGAGTATTGTCGCAATCCTTAAAAATATCAGCGAATGCTTCAATTACAGATGAGGCCGTCTCCGCCCATGCCCTCATGCTAAATACATCAATACCGTTAGTATGTAGTTGTGTCCACTATTCTATTTACTTAAATTTCGCATATCACAAATATCTGCTTGCCACAATTCGTAAAGGTTACTCACAATATATTTATTTCATGGAAACTTTTTTCTGATAGGTTTATGCATCGTATAAGCTACTTGTGCTTGCAGCCAATTTTTCACTTCACCATATTTTTTATCTTTTACAACATTAGCTAAAGGTGTTATACCCGCAAACCCGCCCGATGAGAGGGGTCATAGTATACAGCATCCATATTATGTTCGCTACGAATTCCAATCTAGTGAAATTCCTGTTCTTTGAGAGATTTTTCTCGGTGTTACCCGCGATTCACTATCAGCATCGTAATTCTCACCTATGAGGGTCCGTTGAGCGTAGGGTGTTACAGTAACATAACGTTTTCGCGCATTTCCGATAAGCTCTCGTGGTATATTTATCTCTTTAATGTACGTCTCAAACTGGCGCCACACTTGTGGGTTTGTAGTTTTTCGCTTTCTTAACGTCTCGTGAACCAGATCGATAATGTTGGAATGTGGTATGATCTCTCCTTTTATTGTGATAGTACCCCTTTTATCCCAAAATATATCACTGCTCGTATTCAGTATACGCAGGAAATTCTCGCCTTTTCTCTTATATGAAGGTGGAAGTGTGGATACTATTTCGTCGTCCGCCATACCTTTGCGTTGCGTTGATTCCCTAATATCATCATCTGATTCACCCCTGATTATTATGCTAGCGGGTTGACGTAATTGATTGGAAAAGTGCAGATATCTTTGAAGAACTTGATTGTATTGCTGCCATTTGTCATGATCAGCCATTTTGGTTTTTAAAACTTTATCCATAGCTTTGCACCATCATACTTGAGCATTTCACCAGTGATTTCATCTACGCCTGCTCCCTTGCCGTTTTTCAACCTTCCCACCGTTTTCTCTACCTCATTTATTCCAATATCCTTCTCAGTTTCATACATCATTTCTTCTATATTCTGCTCATTTAACCCTTCAGTCTTACTTTCCTCACTACTGTACAGCTTTCCGCAATATTCTTGCCAGCATTTCCTCACTTCACAATCGTCCCATACTATTTCGTTTCTAGCATTCATCACTCCAGCAGCGTTCTGTTTTGGCCCACGTTTTGCATTTTTGACCCATTTCCAGAAGAGTTTTTTGTTTCCCTCAAAATCATTCTGCATTTTCTCTCCTTCCACAGCCATCACTTCCTCTTTACTTATTCTTACTGCCTCCTTCGCTTCTTTATTTCTTAATCTGTAATCATACAATCGCTTCTTCTCAGTCTCATTTTTGCAGCAATCATTGCCATGTACGCATCTTTTTTCTTACATACTGCCTTTTTTGCCGACTTATTCCATCAAGCACATTTTTTCTGTCTACCTACAGTCACTCTTCCACATATTCGCACGTCACAATTGACAATAGAGTTTTTCCAGCTTATCCATGCACTTTCAACGTCAGTTTCTTTTATATGTTTGTTGCACACTGTTTCATTCACATTCAACTCTTTACTCACAGCATCTTATTTCATTCTCGCACCATTATCCACTAGTTTGTCAACCCTAGTTCTGGGCGTTCACACTACGTTTGCTTTCCTTCTCCAGACCCACTTTTGCCCTAAACACACTCTCGATACAACCAAAAAGTGGTCCGATCCACACTCCGCTCCACGCATTACTTTTGTGTCTTTCTAAGCCGTTCATCATAGACTATCAAGTCTATCATACTTTTAGTCACCTCTTTGCCATGTATACATATGCACATTTTTATGTGTAAACCACGTATTGGATACAAACAGGCTTCTCTCCACACAGATGTTCAGCAGGTGTTCACCGTTCTCATTGACTCTGGTCTCCGAACTTTCCTAGAACGCGTTCACTATGTTCTCTCTGTACAACCACCCATCCGTTCATATCCCCCACTATAATCACTCTTTCGTTTGGCTTACATACGTTCAACACGTTCTCTACTTCATTCCAGAAGTTCTCACGCTCCTGGTCTCTTTCTCCATTCACCGGTGCATAGCATGCAATAAGAAAAATTCTTCGAAACTCCACTTTCATTCTAACCCATATTACCCGGGGAGATACCAATTCATACTGTTCAACACATCTTTTCGCTCTTTCACTTATGATCATCCCAACTCCTTTTGCGCCATGCACTTCCGTCTCAACTCTTGACCATAGTGCCAGGCTGCCATCCTCCATCTCCACAGCACCCTTTCCTTTGCGCTTTGTCTCCGATGCACACAGAATATCAAGGTGTCTGTCGTACATTACATTCGCAATTTCAAATTCTTTGCCATGCATACCTCTAACATTCCACGTACCGACTCGCCATTCATTCCTTGCACAATCGTCAGCAACGGGGCCTGTCTGTTTCGACGTTGACCGTCCCTTGTAGCCAAGTAGACCTGAGGCAGTTGTATTGTTTTCTTGAGTAATACCATAGCGAGCAGACCGGTTGCTGGCCAAATCGTCCCCCGGACGATGTAGCATTCCCTGCTAACGGTATCGTCCTACTACCGGACAGTTATTTGTCTACTGTTACGACATAATAGATAGATATACATAATAGATCGTATACTTACTGTATGAATCTCAAAATGTACATATATATATATATATATATATATATATATATATATATATATATATATAATATGTACATTTTCTTTTCTTACCTATCCTTCAATCACACCACGCGTTTAACCATACTGCTCTATACGCGATTCCTGGTTCCGCGCCCCTCATCGGACTTGCTGATATTTATTAGCGACCAAATGATTCAATTATTTATTTATTTATTTTTTTTTAGCTTCACGAGTTATAGTTATTTCAATGTCCTTTAATATTTATTTATCAAATCAGTTTTATTATTGTCGCGAGCCGTGACAACTTAGATAAATATTTTATTACTTCTGTATGATTAATTGTTATTGCAACAATGTTTACCCGTTTGAGTCCAATCCTTAGACAAAAGGTTTACGTTTGCTTTATAATTTTTTTAAGTTAAAGTTTTAACAGTCACATGGGTTAAATAGAGCCGTATTTTTCGTAAATATTGTAGCAATCCTAAATGTTATTTCGCGCCTATTTCAACTGAAGAGCCTTTTACTGCTTAGATTATCATTATCTTTGTTTATTATTAATATTCAAACCGCTGGGTATAAAAACCTGTTCAAACGCTTACCCTTATTTGATTGATTAAGAAGCTGTCATTTAACATGTATTTAACTGAAAACACCGAAATAAAGCTACTTATTTAACTTAAAAAGTACGATAATCTTTTATGTTTAAATTTTATTACAAAAAAATTTACAATTTACCCGATTTCTTGTTTTATTGTTTTGAAAATAAAAGGTATTTGAATTCAATCGAAAAAAGTAAACTTTTAGAGTAAAATTTCTTATTTATTAAACGAAGATTGAAAAGGAAGTGAAGTATATTAATTATTTAACTTGAAACTATGCAACGCTATTTAATTTACTCGATTCGTATAATATGCTATTTACTATTTTAAATTTTTATTATTAACATTTTCAATTTACAATTGTTGGTGACGCGCCTACCTGCTTTCCCTTTGCCTTTACCTGGTTTCTGTTTTATTATTTGAGAATAAAAGAAGGTATTGTACTTCAATCGATAATCTGTTGCACAGATTTAATTACAGCTAGTGCAAACAACATATCTTTTTTAAAAATATTAAGTGTTTGGATACCGAGGACCTTCGTATATACAACAATTTTAACGAGAGGATGGTAATTAATGATATTTCAAAGGTAAGCAACCAGTTTTAGTATTCGTTTAGAAAAACAATATTCTGATTACTGTGTCGTGCAATTAACTTTTAAATAATTTCTTGCATTGCGTGTTGAGATTAATTTAAAACGACAGTGAAATTTAATTATTAGAATACAACCCCAATGTATAAATAAATTTTCGTATAGGTAAAAGATCACAATCTGTAGATAGGAATTAAAAGAAATAAAATTATGCAACCTAATTTGATAAAATAAAAATGGGACCTAATACATATTAATAAACACAGCTTAAATAAAAATCTTTTTCAATCAGAACACGTGCAATTGCCTAACCTCCAGGGGTTGTACTGCTCTTAATATTACCAAAAGGACCTTAATTAGGGTTGAAAAAGGCCCTCCGAACAGAAGCCGCCACCCAGCCCCAGCTTCCAAATCCAAGACCAACACCTGGACCAACCCCAAGTCAAAGTCCAAGACCAACCCCAAGACCAAACCCTAAATACACCCCTCACGTGAGCAAGTACAAAAAAGGCTTGACTGTCAAAAAGGCTCTTAGTACAACAAAAAGGGTTGAAAATTCCATCAAGGGCTGAAAAAGGCCTCCGAAAAGAAACCATAAAATAACGCCGACAAAAAAATTGCTGTCAAGAAGACCATAATTATGGATAAAAATTCCATCAAGGGGTTGAAAACGGGCCCCGAAAAGAAACCATAAAAATAAGGGTGAAAAATACGGTCTCCCACGTGGCCGGTCCTGTGACGTTAAAATCCAAGATGGCGGAAGGTGTCTCCTTACTACTAGCGCAGCATAAGTTATGGTCGTTCTTTCCTTCATATCAGTTAATTTAGAACGAAGCCAACACGGTTCACAATAACACTAATGTAGAATTTTTGAATAGCAAATCCAGGTCCTTTCAGTTTTTATGCCACATTTAGTAGTTTTTGTGTAAAAGTACGACGAAAATCCTCGGTTGCTTATATCCTTCGGATACGGTCCGGGTGGACGGCAGAGACCATTTTTAATAATGAACCTTTTTTGCTGCGAAGTTAAGACGATCGATGGAAATTTTCCCCTGTCAGTGCTATAGTTGGTTAATTTTTCCACGATCACAGCACTAGATGATTCTAACCAAGTTACAATCAAACAAATTATTATAAAACCATTTAAATATTCATTCATTGCAAGTTACCATCGTCTGACTGATAAATGATTACTGATGTTTCGATAATATCAAGGCTCTCATCCTTATCATAATTTTTTATTGAAATTTCAGCTTCTATAATGAAGTAAAATCATAGTAAGGGTAGATAATCGGAAGTTTTCAGTTATAATTCGTCATTTCGACACATGTTTTTGCAATAATCAGTGTAATCATATTATGACAAATATGTTGCCGTACTACTTCGGAACTACTAGCCACTAATTTCATGTTACGTCTCCTTCTCTTCACTTTCATTTACAGAAGTTTGTTCACAACTACCACTTGTGCTAGTAACAGCGGCCAGTTCCTCCTTCTTTTTCCTTTTGGAGGCTCCCGATTCATGTTTATGGGAACTTATACAATTCGTATTTCGATTTACAAAAAAATTTGATCACACTTTAATATTTTATTATCCTAAATAACGCCACAAAAAGATATTTCAAATTTCCAAGAGACGAAAAATACAAACAAACAGGTACTGTTGTAAACTTGTAGGTAGTAACCATTTACAACTTAGCAGAAAATTGTTTTGTTCTCTCGCTCTCACCCCGGATGAAGGCCCTGGGGTAGAGATGCACTCGTGAACGTGGTATTTCACATAAGTACGGGATTTTATAGGAAATTTGTTTTGTAAAGCATCGGTGACGCTTCTTAAAGTTTTGCTGTAGCCGCACTTACTAAGCATTTTCTACCTTACACCGTGGGTTCAAATTCAAAATACATATAAAATAATTCTTTTATATTATACGTGCTATCAATTAGCAAGATGCATATGCAGGTCCTTTGCGGGCCCTCACGCGGATCCGGGCCCGTGTTCCGCTGAACACGCGGCCACTGGTAGCTACGGCTCTGAGCCTATTGATGATCGATTCTTGGAGCTAGTTTCGAAAATAAATTGTTTTCTGTTTTCTAATGTATGAAGAAGAGTTGAATAATCGCACATTTTTTCAGAATCATAAAAATACGAGTTTGATGCTAATAAATGGCTAGGTCTACGTAGTCAGCTACTACTGATCCTTTAAAAGCAGTCATGGGGAGAAATGGAGATGCACTAAAGTTTTGTGTCAAAACAGTTAGTTATTCTTAAATAAACAATACTAAAAACACAATTTTTTTTAATATCGGTTTTGCACTTCGCAAGATTCATGAAAGAAATATTTTATGTCCGTTTGCGTCAGATGTTTATGACAAATTCTAAATACTTATAAAATTGTTCGCTCAACTTTGAACATTGGTATGTGAGAAAGAGTGAATATAATCGCACGCACGTCAGTGGACAAAACAACGTTACTTCATGTGAATATAAAAACAAAATACTTATTTTTATCCGATTTGAACACTTGTAGCTGTATATGTATGGAAAAATGGGACCACTTTTAAAGGCATCTCTACCGAACCAAAGTACAGTATGCTACTTGTGGCAAAACTGTACCTATTCTTGCAAGTGAGAATATTGTTTTAATTTCATCACTCATTTATTCAATTCTATAATTAGCCGGCTTTAAAAGTCTTACGTGGTAAGACCGCCGGTTTCAAAAATTATGCTTTAGGATAATTCATTAACATGTAAAGTAAGCGAAAGTGAATGTTGACAAGAAAAGCAATTACTTCACTCTACCACAATTGAACTCCATCGGTGATTTTTAGAGGATGGCGCCATCTATGAAATAAATTTTTGAACTGCTAATTTTTACTTAATATTGGAAATTATTAATTACTATTATTCCTGTTTTGAAATGCAAGACCTAAAAATAGTTGATATACATAAGACCTTATTTTTGTAGAAAAACTTATTTTTTATTTATAGTTTGATAAAAATTGAAAAAAATAATACTGTTGCGACACAACTCTACAGGCCGTTTCAATATACTTCTCGACGTGGGTCTCTTTCAATGTGTTGCTCTACAGAAAATTGGGTGAAGGTCCCCAGAAAGAGCAGGAATTTGTTAAAATCGATTTGCAAAAATAGATGAAGGTGTGGAAACTTAACAATGTAAAAATGGGAATGAGTAAAGTAGAAAATTATTACTAGATACTTTTAAATATTTATAAATTAAACCATAATGAGTAGAATAATATACTATTAGGTACCTCTTTATTTGCCAAATTAAACACGAAATTTTATTTTATATCTTTTCCTAAAGTATGTTTTCCTTTATTTGCACTGTTTAACTACGTTTTATTTGTTTTGCATTGTTTGAATAATAATACATTCAGTAAAATAATATTGCAAAATTGTTTTCAAAATGCTTATTTAAAAAGTGGAAATGGTTAATTTTAAACTCTCAATATCGACTTTTAGTTCTGAAAATTCATCAATCACTGTTGAAAGATGCAAATGTTCTAACAAATTGGAATAAAGGCTTGTTTTAGTAACGTTTTTAAATTGGAGCGAAATTAAAAATTTTAATCTCTGTTTCATATGTATAATAACTAGAGAGCGGATTTTATGCACTATAAAATGCCGAAATATGTGCATATATATGCACTTAAAAACCTTAAAATATGCATCAAAAATGCATTATTAATTCAAAATATGCAAAATATGCATAAATATTGAATCTTCTATTTACCTGTGTTAATTCCAAATTATAACATTAATATATAAAAAAACTGTATATGCTTGTAATTTTTAATAGGAAAAGATAAATTGCATACAAACTTATTATTTTAACATTCAAAATTATGTGTTATTTAAAAACTACATATTTACTTATACACTATACATTTATAAAAACTGCACCCTGTCATTACTACTTACAATGCAATTATTATTTTAACATTATTTTAAAATTATGTGCTATTTAAAAATTACATATTTACTTATACGCTATAGATTTATAAAGATTACACCCTCTCATTACTATTTGAAAAACAATTTATAACTAAATATTTTTCCAAGTTTTCGGGCAAAAAATTTTGGCATCTGTCCGATAGTATGTTTTTGTACAAAGAAAAACTTCTTTCTAGATCCACAGAAGTTATGGGTGCATATTTTAATGCGGCTAATATGGCCAAATCTAAATTTATAACAAGATCATCGGAATTTTCCTGAAGTTTCAGAACTTTATTATTAACTTTTAGTAACAACTGATATCCACTGTTTTTTTGTAAAATTTCATTTAATTTATTAGAAATAGTTTTACCAATATTTCCTGAAACAGCAGAAATCAGCTGTTGAAATTTATTAATTATTTGCATAGATTCATTTAATGACAATGCTTCCGTTTCTAATTTAGCAATGGTTGAACTTACAAAATAGTAATTTGCTTTTATAAATGCCAGCTCATTGCGCAATATTGTTTTCTTTAAAATGGATTGAGCTTTTTGAACGTAAGTACTTGAATTATCAGAAATTTCTAAAACTAACTCCTTTATTTTTCCAAATGATCTGCATAAAAAGAGCTGCATTTAAACAAGTACCCCAACGCGTAATCACAGGCTCTGGTGGTAGAGGAATATTAGGTAACTTTTCTTTGTACAATTGAATTCGTAACGGAGCTTTTAAAAACACTTTCTTTATACTACTTCTTAAACTATTTACTAATGGAAATTGATTAAGAATTGTTTCTGCTTCTCTATTAATACCATGTGCGAGACATGTTACATGTATTAAATTTTCATAAAATAATTTTGATTGCTGTCCAGCTTTTACCATATACGGTGCTGCATCAGACAGCATTAAAACTATTTTATCTGTTGCAACAATATCAGGAATAAAAAATTGCATGAAAGCTTCGTTTATAAAGCGAACTATTATTGCATGATTGGTTTTCTCAAGAACTTTGGAAGCGATTAAATATGATATACTAGACTGCGCCTCACTTAAATAACCAATCATTAAATTTGCAACATATCGCCCGCAACAATCTGTAGTTTCATCTACTATAAAATAAAGATATTTATTTTTGTAATTTTCTTTATATGCCCATAGTTTCAAGATATAAATCATTAATATACCTTTTTCGAAGCGTTCTTTCATCTGGCACTTGCTTTTTACTAATTTTTTCAAAAAATGACCTAAAACTAGGATTTTGCAATTTCTTTAATGGAATATTGGCTTTAACAAGTGCACTACACAATTCGAAATTAAATTCCTCTTGTGCATTTCTTTTGGCCGTTTCTTGAAACAACGACTGGCGCAAAGGTGTCTGACAAACTTTTGTTTTCTTAAATGTTTCTAATTTTCTTTATGAAGAGAGGTTTCAATGTGCTGTAACTTGAGATTTCCTTTCACATGATCTAAGAAAAAATTAATTTTAAAAATAAGTATCTAATTGCGTTTAAATACTGATAAAACGGTGAATTCAATAACCTACATCAATTAATAAGGGTTTAATTTCCGAAATCAATTAAAAATATGTAATGGTACTTACTATTTTTCCACAGGCTATGCAAAACACTTTTCATCATCCAGACGTAGCTCGGATATATTTTCTATCCATACTTGAACTAAACTATTTTTAACTTTCGGCATCTTGAAGTTCACTTAACAAAGCCGTACCATTCAGTTACGTCTTCGCCCAAAGAATGTTTAAAATTTTGCATTTTGTCCGTTACTCTCAAATTATTTTCAAGAAGGATTAACTAACTAAACACTTACCTTGAAAAGTCCAAATAACTTTAACCCTTGATTGAGAATTCCTCAATCAATGCTTTAACTATCTACTTAATCTACATAATCCGGAAGTATTAACGTTGCACCTAGCTGCAGGTAATAATCTTTCTTTAAACCTGTCTTATTCATATAAAATACATTTCTTAGTTAGACACAATAACAAAATTTAAAATAAGCTAGAATAATGCATTTTAAAGAGAATTTGGAAGATATAGAAAAATGCGAAATATATGTTAATTATGAATAAAAGGCAAAATATGCATAAAATTGCAATATATGCAGTATTTGGCGAAATATGCAAAATATGCATAAAATTGCAATATATGCAGTATTTGGCGAAATATGCAAAATATGCAAAAATTAATTAATGTCAAATGATTGCATTTAGTGCAATTCGTCTAAAAACAAAACGATATTCTTCAACTATAAAAAATAAGCGATATGCATTTTGCATAAAATCCTCACTCTAATAATAACAATGTGTATTTATTTCAAATAAATCAGAATCCCATGATGCATATTCAGCACAAGCTGTTCTTCCATATGCACCATGCAAACATGTAGAATAAGAGTAGCGTACAAAGAGAGGGTGAGAGAGAAAAAAGCAACATTACCCTTTATTAAGTACATAGCACCGTACTAACTTTGACTAGGTTACCACTGCACTGCATTTCATGTAATATCACACAAGATATAATAAAGTTTATAAATGTGTGTTCAAGAAAAGTTAAATAATTTTTTTTTCTAAACCGGTTAATCGAATCGCCCATTCGCTATTGCCAGTAAGTTTTCTTTAATTTATGGTAAAATGATGAAATTTTGGTATAGCTGCTAGACCTCGCTATTTAAGATTTAAATTATCTCTGTTCCATCTATATCTAAGTATGAAGATTGCGTTTTAATAACAATTTTATGAAATGGCTTAGCAATTTGAAGATACCGTCTATTAGCTATTAAATTTGTCGCTGTATCCACGCCACTTGACCAGATATTGTTTATATCGTCCGCTACCCTTATCTGCTAAAATCCTCTCGACTTTGAATAGAGTGTCTTTATCGACCGTCACAATTTGCATTTCTTCTTCGTAAAAGGTACCTCCAACAGGATCGTTATTTAGATCGATTATCCGGTAAACTGGTGGTCTTCTTTTTATCACTGCACTAATTGTAAAAACTTACTCGCTCCAATTCGCTTCATATCCCTTTTCAAAGGTGTACTTAGTTCTGGCGACTCTGACATGCTCACCGACCTTATATTTAGGATGACGTGCAGTGCCTAAACCTTTCGCGTACAGGTTATTCCACACCTCTAAAATTTTTTCATCGTTTACAGCCGCAGGGGCCCTCTTTATACTTCAATGAGGGCTATTGTTGTAAGCAGTCACCAGTTTTTGGAGTACATCGATATACCTGTAGGAATTTTTGTAAAGTGAAATAACGCCACATCCTTGTTTTCAATGCTTTATTAAATCTTTCAACTACAGATGCTTTTACATCAGGGTTATTTGTTACAAAGAAATTGATATTTTGTTTCTTGAAAAAGTTTTGTGCACTGCCCGCCAAAAACTCTTTGCCTTTATCCGTCTGTAGATTTGCCGGGGTATTATCACTTTCCTTAAAAAATATCTGCGAATGCTTCAATTACAGATGCAACTGTCTTCGTTTTAAGTGCTCTCGCCCAGGTCCTCTTGCTAAACACATCAATTAACGTTAGTATGTAGTTGTATCCACTATTCTATTTACTTAAAGTTCGCATATCACAAAGATCCGCTTGCCACAACTCGTAAAGGTTACTCACAATATATTTATTTCGTGGAAACTTTTTTCTGACTGGTTTATGTACCGTATAAGCTTCCTGTGCCTGCAGCCAATGTTTCACTTCACCATATTTTTGTTTATCTTTTACAGCATTAGTTAAAAGTGTTATACCAGCAAACCCTGTCGGGTGAGAGGGATCATAGTATACAGCATCCATGTTATGTCCGCCAAGAATCCCAATCTAGTGATATTCCTCTTCTTCTCGGTGTTTCCCGAGTTCCACTATCAGCATCGTAATTCTCACCTATAGTTGTTGAGAGAGTCCGTTCAACGCTGGTTGATACAGAAACATCATGTCTTTGCGTATTTCCGATAAACTCTCGTGGTATATTTATCTCTCTAATGTACGTCGCAAATTGACGCCAACCGCGTGGGTTTGTAGTTTTTCGTTTTCTTAACGTCTCATGAACCAGATCGATAATGTTGGAATGTGGTATGATCTCGCCTTTTATTGTGACAGTACCGCTTTTATCCCAAAATACATCACTGCTCGTATTCAGTATACGTAAGAAAGCCTCGCCTTTTCTCTTATATGAAGACGGAAGTGCTGATACTATTTCATCGTCCGCTAGACCTTTTCGTTGCGGTAAATCTCTAATATCATCAGCAACAGCGTCACCGCTGATTGTTATGCTGGTCGGCTGACGTACCTGATTGGAAAAGTGTAGATACCTTTGAATAACTTGGTTGTACTGCTCCCATTTGCCATGGTCAGTCATTTTGGTTTTTAAAACTTTATCCATATCGCTACCCAGCTGCGTTAAGTTGTTGTTTTGTTAACATCTGGCACCTATAAGCGTTGTATAAAGTCCATGGGTAGAATAATCATCTTCTTCAAGTTGTGGTCCATGGTTATTGAAACAGATTACCCAGGATTCCGCAGAGTAATGGTCCTAACAGGAGTGGTAGAAATGCACCACCTTTCTGCACTAGAAACTGTTTCTTCTTTTTTATGGACTCGCCTCTCTGTGCCAAGCGCCTTAAAGTGTGCTTATGTTGAGATAGTCGCTGCTTCTGATCAGCTGACAGAGGTACACGACCTTTTAAAATGTTATGTGCACACTCACAAATACACTCTACCTGCTTACTATCCAAACATTTCAATAAAGCGTCACGTTGACTTTTACTTATTCTGGCTAATGCATGCAGGATATCAGTGTTCTCGCTTAAAACGTCAGCCATAATACATGATGTAATCTTTATGACTGTGAGGCTTAAACCCTTTTTTCGCTATATATACCTGGCAGATACCTTGAGGTCCGAATATGTTTGTTCTATAACGTAGCACATCCGGTCTATTCTGTTTGAAATCGAACAATAAATATCCGTGCGGGTTTGAAGTGGCATCTTGGTACGCGGCTTCTAAAAATTTCGGGTTGTCCAGCGAAATCTGTCTTGCTAAATGCTGTATCTGAGCTGGCACGTGGTTTCTTAAACAAAATTATGTAATGTGCGTTGAGAGAAATATCCCGCTGTCCACGTCCTTGATGAAATATGTTCTGCGTTAAGAAAAACACACTGTAACGAATCTATAAATTTCCGTTACCGAGCAACCGTATAAATTGTTAAATAATGATGTAGTAACCGCCCGGTATACTTGTGATTTTCATGATAATTCATAAATTCACAAAATTTTAAAATATAAACACTTCCATTTCATATAGAAATATTTCAGGTTAAAAGACGAGTTTTCTTATCTAATAAAAACGCAACATGTTTCGGACTATTCACAAACTTGAATAAAATATTATCTATTCGAGTAAGGTTATTAATTAAGCATATTAATTTAATTTAGCTACTACTGTTGATGTGTGGATCAATTACCGTCCGCTATTTTTTTCATAAGATCCCAGTAGTAAATCTTATATTGATAAATATTGTATGTACGGGAAATATGTATTTAACTAGCGTTTGACTTGCACGTGTGCAACTATCCGATAAGTCAGTTATCCCCAAGTTTCTTTGCAGTATAGAAACACTACCGTGACCGTCTTAATTAAGTCACTATTTTTACGGATATTAAGCTGACTATCTGTACGTTAATTATTTTTGTGCCTTTATGGATGAACACTTTACCCGTGGGTAGCCGTTTACAAAGAAAATTGTAGTATTTATTTTATTGATTCAAGGTTGCCGTCACCGATTGCACACTAATTTTTAAAATTGCATTTGCAATTTCAGTTAAGTTTTGTAATCAGAAATTTTCTTTAAGTAAGTAGTAAGTAGAATAAATTGCTCGATAATTTTTATTTATATAGCCGCCTTCATTAGTGCCGGACAACCACATTGTGTTTATATATTTTTTTAATTTAGTTGTAGTTGTCCGTCACAAGCCGATACCCGTGCACACACCGGGTGATACAAATATTGCACCCGCTACAGTTGTATAATTCTGGATCCTGTACGATCTGTTATTTAAGGTGTCAGAATATACCATTTATTGTAATTAAACCGATAGGCCGTCTAGTATAAGGGTAAATCAGACTATTATTTAGACAAACGACATCTTTAGTTTATATAATTTTTTTACGAATTTAGTTTTGGTTTTCCGTCGCCGTTGGCAATTATTTATATTTTTCCTTAGTTCTGTTAATTAGTATAATCACAGCAATTGTTAATTTTGTTTTACCACTACCATATTTTGTGATAGCGGACCGTGTATGATAAAGTATTACTTTATTTCTTTACCGTCTTGAATGCGTTTTTTTGGACTTTTTTTTTTATTTTAGGACTTTAGGTATTATTTTTTCCGCCACCGTTGGCGAAAAATTATTTTAGTAAGTGCTATCGCCAAGCACTATAGTTTTTTTTCAGCTGCCCGAATAAATTAGAGGTTGAGTCCTTACACCGTGACCACCCAATTTTTGCGAGTATTGTTTTGTGCCGAGACATATTAATTTAATTTTTTTCACTTACCCGCGATAACAAAATTAATTTCTTTACGGTGACCGAGAGTTTGGTTTATATATTTTTTTTATATTTTTTTTTATTTGACGAATCGTCCTGGATATTTAATTTCCAACTTATAAAATTAATTTTTTTATTATTTATCCGACACTGAAAACATTTGCTTCCGACCTCCCTATTAGGAGTTTTATTTTTTTGGTAATTGAATTTATTTTGGAGTCCCAATACCGATACCGAGCATTTCTGACTCAACAACGACACACGTTTTAAATACCGGCACCGATTTAAATCTTCCGAAACCCTGGTAGGCCGACGTCTTCACTGACGCTACTTGGACCGCTTTTACCCATTTAATTCTCCGCGAAGAGGAATCTAGGCCTCTATATAACCAGTTACCTAGATTGGCGCTCGAGTAACCCGATTATACCGCGATAGTCCAACCGCAGTTCACCGCTTTGATAATAACTAACCGTCCACCGAAGGTAAAAGCGTTATAACACTTAGATTTCGATGATGACAACCCTTTATAAAAATATCAACCACAGAGCCGTTAGTTTCGCGCATTAGATCGTCAATTATTATTAAGACAGGTTTTTCTCCGTCAAACTGTTCCATATCAGGTAAACCCTTTTGAAACTCCACAGAGAGATCTTTGAATAAAGGCTGCCACTTACTGTAAAACCAGATATTTTTTTCAGAAGCTGGCAGTTGCGATATTTTTTAGAAAATCCACGATAAAATACGATTTCCCACAACCCGACGGGCCCGCAACTATCGCCAAAAAGGGGTGCTTAAACTGACCTTCCATCTTGAATCGCTAAACGATACTAACAAATACTCTACCAGCAACCTCGTTTAAATAGACTAAATAACATCCTTTTCAATCAGAGTGCTAGGCCCAGAAACAAAATTATCTACAAGATAATTCCCAAAAATAGTTGTCACCCTACCCTAGCCCAAAGACCAACTCCAGGTCCAAGACCAACCCCAAGACCAATCCCAGGTCCAGCCCCAGCCCCAAGACATAGCCTAAGTTCAAGACCAGCTCCAAGGTCAAACCCAAACTCAATCTCGGATCTAAAGTACGCCCCTCACGTGAGCAAGCACAAAAGGGGCCGAAAAAAACGACCAGATTAATACAAACAAAAAGGGTTGAAAATTCCATCAAGGGTTGAAAAAGGTCTCCAAAAAGAAACCATAAAATAAGGGTGAAAAATACGCCCCCTCAAGTAAGCGAGTAAAAACAAAAAAGGCCTTAATTAGGAATGAAAATTCCATCAAGGGGTTGAAAAAGGCCTCCGAAAAGAAACCATAATAAATAAGGGTGGAAAATACGAGCTCACACGTGGGCGACTATAAAATAAGGGTGAAAAAATACGCCCCCTCAAGTAAGCGAGTAAAAACAAAAACGCCTTAATTAGGGATGAAAATCCCATCAAGGGTTGAAAAAGACCTCCAAAAAGAAACCATAAAAAATAAGGGTGGAAAATACGGTCTCCCACGTGGGGACATCCTTGTGAAGTCAAAATCCAAGATGGCGCATGGTGTCCCCCTTCTACTAACAGTAATAATAGTATAAAGGTGTAGGGCAGGGTGGTGTAGAGGAGTGAAACAAAAAAAAAAGTTTCTGTAGTAAATATGTTAACTTGTAAAATGGGGCCGAGTGAAACAAGTCAATTATGGGCTGGCGGCACAATGCAAGATATCAGTATTTTGTGGTCATAATTTGAAAAAATGGGTTAGTCCATCATGTTGAAAATTTTTATTTATTTTTTCATAATGTATATAATAAAATAAAATAAAGATTAGCGTAATCTAGATTTGAGAACGAAACTCTAAACTTAAGGAACCTTTGCAGCCTCTTTGTACCGTCCTGCTGATCAGGTAGGGGTAAAATCAATTTGAGGTCTTGAATCGGGACCGAAGCACCATCCTCAATTTGCGGATAATACAAAGAACAATTTGATTTTGTAGCATTCCTCAAGAATGTCATTTCAACTTCACCTTGATCATCCTTTTCTTTGATGATTTTAGTCACATAATAATTTTTTTCTTTTTGTCTAGAAACTCGACTAATACAAACTGATTTATTTCAACAGAATCACTGGGTGTATTAAATCCTTCTACAGATTTTCATGATCTGAATCAGATATCCATGACACATCGTCCGATGAAGTGTCGGACCATTGTTGCAGAATGTCATCTTCGTCAGACTCTTCATGGTCAGAAGGAGGTTTGAAAAATGTTTCTAGTTGACTGCTGTTGTTTTTTCAAAAAATGGTCAGATTTCTTGGCAGCTACTTGAAGAGCAGTTTCTTTAATTAGGTTATTTTCGGGCGTGTCTGTCGCTAGCATGCTCCTTCCAGGTTTTGAAATATTTGTTTTCAGTAACTCTCATTTCTGAATAGTTTCCGCTGTTTGATATGTCTAGAGATGAATTCTGTTGAATCATTGGTGATTTTTCAGCAGAGGACCGGGTTAACTGAATAATTAACGATGTTGACTGACCGGCTGTGTTGACGTTAGAGATGTTTCAGGTTCGCTTGCCTCTGTATCCGGTCTACCAGTTACGAAGCTCCCTAAAAATCCGCTTCGGTGAATAAATTGCGATCAAATGGGAATATTCCGGTCTTTCTGAAACTATTGATGATTGTCGACGGAACCATTGCCTTCTGATGAGCTTCATTCACACAACCAGCAGTATTGTATATGGAAAGAACCTTTCCGGGATTCAGCTTCTGCCACGAATCCACAGCAGAAGAGTAATAGGTTTTGAAGGGAGCGTAGCAGGATACATCCAATGTTGATTGTAATTTTCCACTGCAATGTGGCGGTAAAGTTACAGTTGTGATACCATTCTCTCTAGACAAATTGATCACTTCAATACATATATGGCTCTGATTATCCAATACCAGTAATGTCGGATTTTTTTGGATGTCAAGGTGTGCTTGATGAAATGTTTGAAGACTTGAGGAAAAATATAGTCATCCAGCCGCTTTTCGTTGCTAGTCCGGGAGATCCTGGGGGACCATTTATCAGCATGTGATCCCGAGGAAAAACTAAAGCGGATGGTATGGTATTTCGCGTGGCACTCACGAAACAGCAAGTTGTTACAAGAGTGCATTTTTCTCCAGATGCTACAGTAGCATTTACACCCCTTTTCTGTGATAATCTTAACAGACTTGTTGAACACAGTAGAAGTAGTCGCCTCGTCAGGATTCCATGTTCTGGAACCATCTGCAAAACTTTCCGAGCGCTGTAGGGCTGCCTCAAGATCGTCATAAAATGTCTTCATAGTGTGGGTATTGAATGATGTGCAGCGTGATAAAGAACATTTTTCAGGGTGTCCTATAGACAGAGTCGGGTTTATTTTTAAGAACCGTCGCATCCAATCAAGACCTTCTGCTGAATTTTTGTGCCAATTCGGAGGTACGCCCGTCTGATGCTGTCCTTAGCTTGAAGTTGTGGCCCTCTCCGTTTCTTCGTCGGCAAAAGTTCCGATATTGGTTGTTCTTACTCGATTTCTCATGATTTTCTAAATATGAAAGAAATGGAAACTATTTAGTCGGATTACTCATTCATACATAACTAACATGCATTGCAGCCTTATATATCTCATACGTTGAATTTGGTATACGGAATTAGCACATTTCACCAAAAAATAGTTTATTCTTATATGTGAGATCTGCTGGGGCACAGTGAAATATGTTTCAGCTCTTGATGTTATATACTCTTTGGTCAGATGTAAATTGGTAATTATCGGGTGCCCAAGAGAATGAGGACTACTATGGAGATTTGTTTAAATGGGAGAAAAGTTGTGTAATCAAGGGCCTAAGTAAATGGCGTTTAGAACACCCTGGTTCCTAAATTATTTTGAAAAAATGGAATTTTTGTATATTACAAATTATATTTTCTGGTGGTAATATTTAATCTAAGTCAAAACCGATGACACTTCTCTACAGCAACGTTTAATGCCCTTCAAGTTGTTAGTGTTTTAATCCAACGTTTCATCTTTACGGAACCATCATCAACTTTTTTTTTAAATACTGCCCTGGTATTCCGATAGCATGTTATTAAAGTCCTTTTTATCCCGAATCCAATGATATATAATACATTATGGTTTAATTGCGTTTTAGTTTTTCCGGCCTTAATCAAGAATTTTTTATTTTTTAAGAATTAATAATTACTTATATCTATTAACAGTTTATATCATTAAGTATATAAGTAAATGACTTTAATAAATTGATATCAGAATACCAGGGCCGTATTTAAAAAGATAAAGTTGCTGATAGTTCCCCAAAGACGAAACACAGGATTAAAAAACTAATAATGCCACCTGAAAAGGCATTAAAAGTTGCTGTAGAGAAGTGTCATCGGTTTTGGTTTAGATTAAATATTAACGCCAGAAAAAAAAATAATTTGTAAAATCCAAAAATTCAGTTTTTTCAAAATAACTTAAGAACCGCAAATTTTTTCAGGGATTTCTAAACGCCACTTTCTTCTTTCTATATCTCTTACCTTTTCCCCATAGTGGCCCTCATAATCTTGGACACAGACACTTCACGGTGTGTGTTTAAATGAACTAAGAGGTGTAGGTTTTTAGATAATCTATGTAGCCATGAAAGAAAACACTTGAATGTAAATCATTTTTTTTTTATTTTTGAATGTAATCGATATTAACGCGTATTGCAATGTTTCTGCAATAAATGTTACAGTCATATAGACGTATTTCAGCTCGTCCCTGCAGAAACTATTTTAGGTTCAGTAAATACGTATTAACCCCATAGTGCTACAGCAGAATTGTAAGACGAATATTTCATTTCTACAAAACTGATTATTTCGTAAATCTTTCGAGTTCTTTAACTTTCGTATAAATATAATCTTCATGTGATGGTTGCCGTGTATTTTCATCTGTGTAGCAGCTTTCAGTTTCTTAGTTGTCTCTTTGTATGCATTTCCTGTAATTTTTTTAATACTTGTGGTCTTGAACAGGCTAAGTTTGGCTTGCCGCGCTAAAGCACTAAGAAACTCTTAGAAGGTTGGACCTTATACAGCAGAAAGAGTTGTAGGGAGACAAAGTACTGCTTAGATTTGTACAAATTTTACGAGTGGTTGCTTTAGTACCTGACAGACGATGGTTAACCCATGATAGATTTGAAGATACAGTCATTCCCAACTTAGTAATCGAGTCTGAAAACTTAAGATCTGAGCCGTTTATACTTACAAAAGGAGATGATCGATCTTTTTTTGCGGACAGAAGGCAACACTGAGTTTTATTAGCATTAAATTTAACTAGATTATTACTTCTCCATTAGTAGAATGAGGCCTGGTGAGGGACAAAAATGGTGGGGGAAGCCACACCCACCCCCTTTTTGACGGCTTTTTTTCGAAGGCCATTTTCAACCCCTTCATGACATGTCACCCCCTTGTTGGCATTTTCATCCCTAATTAACGGCCTTTTGGCTGTATTAAGAGCCCTTTTGGCAGTTCAGCCTCCTGTGCGCTCATACAGGGTTCAAATTGGAGGGTCTGAGGGTAGGCCACACTCCGCCTGGTTTCTGATTGGTACATAGACTCCCCTAGATACGCCCCCTGGTTTCTGATTGGTGGCGGTCATTTTGTAGGCGTAGCTTGTGGGCCGCTTTGTTATGTCGGCCATTTTTTCGGACATGGCGGTAAATTTAAAATAGTAATCTAATAAGAGCGCCCTTATACTATCTTATAAGACAGGTACAGGTCTCCTGAATTAGTTCTAGGGTTTTCGCTCCATGTCCGGTCATCGTCACTTGCCAGACCTCCTGATTGTCTGTGACGCTATCTAGTGGTGTATTTTTAAAACTAATCAAGTTTTCTGCAACAGAGATTGATCATGGATTCACCTAGCTGTAAGTACATGCAGATCCTAATAAGGAGGCCCTCATACTAGCTCCTAAGACCGGTATAGGCTACTGGAACTTGTCCTTGGCCGTTAGCCCCCTTGGCAGGCCTCTCAAATGTTTGTGACGTGTACTTTTAAAACTAATAAATGTTTTCTGTAATAGCGATCGATTCTCGATAATAAAAAGATAAAGAGGTTTTCTATAGTTTATTACACGTAATACTAATTTTAGGATTACATCTCATATATCACTAGCAGCATCTTTGATCCCTCTCGCATGCATTTAGAGTAGACAAATCCTTATCTGTAATAATAACATAACATTAAAAAATCTCTACAGGTAATTAATTAATTAAAGTAAATACAAAAAGATTTAAAACTAGAAACAACAACATACCCTTGCTTTATTGGTTACGTCAACATCTTGATTCGTCTACGGTTGCGTTCGTTTAGATCCACCTTTTGTAGTTTTCTTTGAATTCCATAAATTTCCCAGATCACATTTCCTTCTTTTTAACTTTAACCGTAATTGGTCTATTTGTGCAGCAACAGTTGTTTTAGACATAACAATGCGAGTGAATAACGATATATTTACTTTCTGCTTGTGTATTTGATACTTGTTTATAAATAGTTAATATAAAGTGTTTATGAGTTTTACTTAATTATTAATATACAGTAATTATTTTCTGGATTTCACAGTTATGTAATAA
This sequence comes from Vesta saturnalis, assembly GCA_036346205.1. Taxonomy (NCBI): domain Eukaryota; kingdom Metazoa; phylum Arthropoda; class Insecta; order Coleoptera; family Lampyridae; genus Vesta; species Vesta saturnalis. The sequence continues at coordinate 1,311,207 of JARFJB010000852.1, forward strand.
CAAGAACAAACTTCCACGATTCAAATAGTTCTAACATGTTAGAGGAAAAATCCATTAATTACGTGAAAGATAAACAAGTTGATCTTCATTTCCAATCTTGATAATACACTACATATTTTATATAAACTTTGTTTTTTAGAAACTGTGGGGACATTGGAATAGTATATGCTACCCGCATAGGAATTCTGTATCACATGAAGATCAAACTTGCGTCTTGTTTTCTGTACCTATCTTTCTCTACTTGAAACAAGTTTCATGCTAGAATCACACGTCAGTCACCCCAAGTCTTAATTAAAACAGCTAAAGTGCTAAAAACTCTTTTTTATTTATCAGAGTAGAATGGTAGAAAAACAAGCATTATACAGTAACTTGACTACTTCATTTATAATTAAACGTGTAGTGAAAAACTTATCTACAAAACATTGTTAAATTATTTAATCTAAAATACAAAACATTATCGTATAAAGTCCACACACATCCGAATGGTAATCCTGCAGTGTCGTTTTCTTGTAATGGAACCATCTAGAATTCTTCTCTAGGAAACGTAAATGGTATCCTTGCGGTGGCCGTCCCCGTTACCATTCTTGTCAATGTAGATAGCAGTCCAATGTTGGCCTGGTTTGTTTGCTGAATCCGTCTTCGCAATAATTTCACACGTCTAGGTGCGTATCTCGGTAACTGATTAGAAACACATACAAGTCGAAACACATTCTTGTGGCTGGGGATCAATTTCAAACATTTCAACACTTGTACCGCATACATCTTTGGAGTTGGTATGCGTCCAGTCTTGCAATAGTAATGCGTTTCCAACGCACACATAGGCTCCACGATGTTATGGTTTAAACAACTAGATGCCTTTTCCTCCTTTTTTAATCGACGGACAACGAGTCTCATCCAGGTTTACTATTGATTTATTAATAAATCTCAGCACTGTTGTTTTTCACTGCTCTTAACGTGAATTTTGTTAAACGGCTGTAGAACTCTAATCAACTCCTCCCGGAAATCGTTGTAGACTACATGACCCTACCGCCATTTCATGCCATGATATCTTATCTGGCTTGACATGGGTTTTGACATAAAATAATTTCGAGGGAGGTTTTATCAGAATCAGCAATAAAGCTCCATGATCTGTACCTATTGCAATTTCTTTCGGTACGGATTTATTGTTAACACCTCTAAACCCTTGTCCGTCCAAGTATGCGTTCATCTTCTTTCACTTACTGCTGTACACAGAGGCTTGCGATCTAGAATTACCCCTTTAACAGGTAAAATCACGATGATATTCCGATGTTTATCGATCTCGATCACGTTATCGAATTCGGCGTATATCAAACAGTTAACGGTTTCTGCTAGCGCTTCTTCAAATCCGACTGCCAGACGAAGGGAGCCATTTATAAGTAAATTCCAGTGTGTGATAGCATTTGCAGACAAGCCAGGTGTTAGGTCAAAGAACACACAAACGCGAAAACATGCAAACACGCAGATGACGTCACAAACAACCGGGAGGCCTGCCAAGGAGGCTAACGCCCAAGAGCAAGGTCCAGAGGCCTATACCGCTGTTATGAGCTAGTAAGAGGGCCTCCTCATTAGAATACCATTTTAAATTTACCGCCCTAACGATTACAGGGACCTGATGTGCTTACAGCTAGGTGGAGCCACGATCAATCTTTATTACAGAAAACACAATTAGTTTTAAAAATATACCACTAGATGGCGCCACAAACAATCAAGTTTACTTCTAAAAACACACCACTAGGTAGAGCCACGATTACAGAAAACATTTATTCGTTTTTAAAAATACACCACTAGATGGCGTCACAAACAATCAAGGGGTCTGGGAAGGGGTCAAGACCCTATAACAAGTTCAGGAGACCTATAACTGTCTTATAAGATAGTATGCGGGCTCCGTTATTAGAATACCATTTTAAATATCCCGTCATATTCGACAAAACAAAATATCCTACAAGCTACGCCCACAAAATGACCGCACCCATCAGAAACCAGGGGACGTATCTGGACGGAGTCTACGCATTAATCAGTGTAGCCTACCCTCAGGCCCTTCAATCAGAACCCTGTATGAGCTTACAAGGTTACTGCATTTGCCTACCCTCTAGGAGCTACCACTGCCAAAAAGGTTCATAATACAGCCAAAATGCCCCTAATTAAGGGTGAAAATGCCAACAAGGGGGTGAAAATGTCATCAAGAGGTTGAAAATGGCCCTCGAAAAGAAGCCGTCAAAAAAGTGGCTTCCCCCACCATTTTTGTCCTTCAACGAGCATTTTACTTCCATTCAAGGATACGTTGGTTGAATGTCTTTGTTGATTGAAATTGCTATTCCAGATTTAATGTCTTGATTTGAGATAGAACGTTGACTGAGATGAACTACAATGAAGAGTGCTGTCGTCAGCAAAGCAACGGATCGGGTTAATCGTTGAAGAAATGATCATTTATGTATAACGGAAAAAGTGTAGGCGCTATAACTAATACCTGTGGCATGCCCGCGTTGATAATAATAATGCCAACTACTTTTAACAATAACTACGCCATGTATTCGTCTTTTGTCAAGGAAAGTAGAAACGCAATTGATGAGCGTATAATGTAACCTAAACGAGGTGAGTTTGGCAAGTAAACACACGCCAAACTTGGTCAAATTTTACGAGCAGCTTTAGTAGCTGACAGAAGATGGCTAACCCACGATAGATTTGGAGATACAGTAATTTCCAACATAGTAATGGAATCTGAAAACTAGAGATTTGAACCATACATACTTACAACTGGAAATGATCGATCTTTTTTGGCTGCACATGGTAATACTGAGTTTTATTAGCATTAAATTTAACTAGATTATTATTTTCCCATTCAAGGATACGTTGAATGTCTTTATTGATTGAAATTGCTATTTCAGCTTCAATGTCTTGACTTGGGATAGAAGGCGGATTACCATTATGAGTAGACTGAGATTAACTACAATGAAGAGTACTGTCGTCAGCAAAGCAATGGGCCGGGTTAGTCGTTGAAGAAATAAGATCGTTTATGTATAGTAGAAAAAGTGTAGGCGCTATAACTGATCCCCGTGGCACGCCCACGTTAATGCCAACTTCTTTTGAAAAGAAGCAATCAACTGCGCCACGTATTCGTCTTTTATCAAGGAAACCAGAAACCCGATTGGTGAGCGTATCATTTAACCCAAACGAGGTGGATTTGGAAAGTAAACACTTATGTCAAACTTGGTCAAATGTTTTTGAGCGACAACTGTGTCCCCAGATTGTTCTAATCCATTGTTCCAAACTTGGACTTGATTTGGACTTGAAAAAAAATCACCTGTTGAACAATTCTGCTTAAAACCATATTGGTGGTCATTTAGGAATTTGTTAGTTTCAAGGAAAAAGAGTAGTTGCTGATTGATCGATTTTTCCATGATTTTAAACAAAATAGAAGTGGTGGCTATTGGTCGTTAGTTGGAGGGATCGGTCTTATGGCCTTGTTTGGGAATAGGTTGTGTTTGGGAATAGGTTGAACCTTTGCTAGCTTCTATGATGAGGTAAATTCCCCAGAAGGCAGAGATCGAATAGACCTTAGATAGGACTGGTACTAGTTCGGGGGAGCATTTCTTTAAGAAAGTAGCTGACATACTGTCTGGGTCAGACGCCTTATTGAGATAAAGCCTACTGATGATCGATTCTAGGAGCTGTACCGAAAATGAATTGGTTTCACAGTGTATGAGGAAGAGGTGACGGGGCTATCAGCAACTACAGATCCGTCAAAGGCTGTCATGAGGTTTGGTTTTTTGTTTAACTCCATGTCCATGAGAATGACTTCAGACACTGAAAGACCAGTGTCCGAAGATGAGAACGACTTAAAACAATATTGACGCCATTGAAAAGTTACAAAGAAATCCCGTAAATCACTCCATTTAGCTGACTTAAAACACTACAAGGTTTCATCAGTGTTGTGAACAAAGGAATTAGGGACAGTAGAAGTAATTTATATTAGACAATGGTCAGATAGACCTAGTGGTGAAAGAATTGAAGCTTTATAAACATTTGGGTTTGATGTAAGAAAATCTAGAAGAAGTGGAGTATGGTTAGGATTATCAGGGATTCTTGTGGGTTGAGAAATCATTTGTGTGAGATCACATGATATAGCAAATGTTTCTGCACTATAACCAGCAGAATTATTAGTAGTAGATGAATATTGGAGCCAATTAGATTTGTGAATATTGAAATCTCTCAAATTAGAGATATCGCAAGATGGAAAGTGAGAGAGAAAATAGTCAAACTAAGGTAATCGAAGAAGTCTTGAAAGTTACTGTCATTAGGAGACTTATAAATGCAGCAGTAGGATTTCACAAATTTAGGACAGAATGTTTAAACCAGATCCTCTGCAAGCGATGTTGTGCTTGAGATAGAAACACACTCCTTTGTATCAAAAGTTAGAGTGAAGACTGTGCTGTGGATGGTCGGCGCGGGTGAAGGGGCTTGCTGTGGGCCTCGGTGTACGGCGGGCGAGGTCGATCTGCACGAGGTGCCACTTCGGTTGCTGAGCATGAGGTTGCTTACTCGGCGTCGGGGGGAGCGTTGTAACCATCGAAGGCACGGGCGATCGTTGTCGGAAGGCCCGGAAGTCGTTTCGTTGTCGGCGGCGTTGGCGAGCGGCTTCCATGCGTACCATCTGTACTTACAGGGCAGCGGGCAGTTTGCTCTGTAACAATCCTGTCCGGGCTATAAGAAACACCGGCGCAGGGGGTTAAGTTGTTCTTATCCGGGCTGTAGGAAACTCTCGTGTAGAACTCTAGTTCGCCTCGGTCCGGGCTATAAGAAACACCGATACAGGGCGCTTGACTCTGTCCAGGCTGTAGAGAAACTCTGGAGTAGAATGATCCTTTGGCTTTTTTTTTTTAGGTTAGTATGCTCATGCTTTTGGTTAGTATACTTATATCATATGCTTATATGATTATTCGTAGACTGTTCAGGATTCCTCCTCTTCAGCCCTGGTCATTCCATTATTGTTGGTGTTGCGATGTTTTTTGTAATTGTGTGGTTTACAATCATGAGTTTACTATTTTTGGTGTAAAAAAAAAGAAAGATAATTTGTTGAGGGTTTGTTATTTGGTGTAAAAAAAAGGTTAAAGGTCTGATTTATTACTGTTGTGAATATTTAGGTTTAGGTGTGCGTGTGGTTGAGTGTGGTGAGGGGTGTAAGGGTGATGACGATTAGTTAGCCGGTATCCTTGCGTGGTCGTTATCCAGTAGACGGTGGGATGCGGAGTGCATATGGGATGCTATCGAGGGTCTCATTTATCTCCTCTGGGATGTCGTCTAATAATTGGGTTAAGATCGCGGGGGGTGTTTAAATTTAAGTTTGGGTTTTTTCCGTGGGAATTTGGGAGGTTGGTAGGTGTAGGAAGTTGTGATGATTTCTTTGGTAGGGATGGTATCGCCGAAAATCCTTTTATAGCCCAGGAGTCTTCTGTGTGTTTATTGGCTTCTCGCCTGATGAAGGCGTTAAGGCGATTGTATTCCGTCTTGAGAGCCGGGTCCCTGGATCTCAAGAATTGACGATAGATTCGTCTCTTCTCTTTGATCCAGTTCACTATGTGTCGTGGGAGCGGTTTTTTGGAAATGTCGATGTTTTTAAGCGGGACTGAGGTGTCGACCGCTTCTGTAATTACGGAAGTTAGGTCGCTAATGGCTCTCTCGAGATCTTGGGTGGTTTGAAGATCGGGTGTAGGAAGGTTATTGGAGATGTGTTCGGCGAACACATTCCAATCTGCATTCGAAAAATCTTTAATGATTGTGTTTTGAGGGAGTGTTGGGGGAGCTGGACAAAATGAAATTTTGACTAGCAGTGGAATATGATCTGAAGTGATCGTGGTGCCTAGAAAGCACTCACGATCGAAGTAGTGTGCTATTGATTCGGAAACTATTATGTGATCTATTACTGAGGTTCCTAAGTGGTCAAAATACCTAGGTTGTGTATTGGCGATCCTCAACATAGGCAACTGTAACAGAGCAGATGATAGTCTGTTACCGTTTCCATTAGTTGCGGTGTCACCGAATTGAATATGGCGGGCATTGAAGTCACCTAGGATGACTGCATTTGGGAGGCTGGAGGCATAAGCTAACAGGTCATCGGAAAGTGTATTGTGCCCGGGTGGATTGTAATAAGATATGAATATTATAGGAGTGGGAAAGTGCACCGTTGCAGCTATTCGAGTTGCTGCAGGTGCGCAGGTAGTGGAAATGGAGTTGAAGGGAAACAGTTTTTAATTAGGAGGGCGGTTCCGTGTGCGCTATTGTTGAGGAAGGAATTATAAGTGTTAAATAGTAGTGTGCATTTTTGTGAGAGTTTGGTGTCTGTGATTGAAAGGACGTGTACAATAAGTGTTCGTGTGGGAAGTGTTTAATTAGGGAGCGTTTCCGACGAACGCCCCTAACATTAATGGTCTCTGTTACGATCTCCATTGGGAACAAAGGCGTTTAAGGATGGTGTTGGCGGACTACGACGACCTTCCTCCGCGTACCGGCTACGCAGACGTTGATACGCCGTTGGAAAAAGTTGAGGGATAAGGATTCGATGGTTCGGATAACTCTGCGTTGGTGGTTAGGGAACAGGTCTAGGAGAGAGTGTGTAAGGACTTGTATGAAGGATTTGATAGTGACGGGATCTGTGTCGGGAATAGGTTTAAGGTGTGCGGTGTCTTCAGAGTCAGACTCGTCAGACATGATGGGATCGAGGATTGCCATCTGTGACGGAGAACTGGGAGGTTCCCGCCGCATCCGGCACTTAAAGGAGTAGGCGGGGTGGGCATCCCCGCAGTTGCTACACTTTGGGTTTGCCGCGGACTTGAAGGATGTGGATCTGTGGCTTCCGCCACAGTTGGGACACTGGATTGATTGGGAGGGACACTCCTCAGAGGTGTCACAATACATGGGGAGAGGTTGCTAGAAGGAACTCAAGGGTGGGTTGGGAGTTTCTAATGATTCGGACTAGGGATGTGGGAGTATTGGTAGCCTTGGAGGTGATACGCACGGCCTTTCTCACGTGAGGCAGGTCGATTGCATCGAGGATCTCGTCGGTAAGGATGTCCTTATCCACGTGACGAATCACGCAGGAAAAGGAAGGAGGTCTAGGAATAGAGTTAGGTATACGGGGCCCGGATAACTGGGTTAGGGTTAGGGAAGGGAAGCGGTGGATCATGTTGATATGTAGGAATGTGTAGAGGAAGTGGAAATGGATGAGGCGTTAGAATGGGATCGTGGGCGTGCGGAAGGTGGTGGAGAGGCGAGTGTGTGTGCGTAGGGGTGTGTATGTGGTGGTGTAGGTGGACGGGTGTCGACGGGGTTAGGAGACACGGCTTTGATAGTAGCTCGGTGGCGACCTTGCTTAACCATCTCTGCTGCGTTGTTAGTAGTAGGTTTGCGAATAGGGTAAGAAAAGAAAATTAAAAATCTGTTTATGGAAAGGCCGGGTCTCTGCCGAGGTGCAGCCTCACACTCCGATACCTATTACCGTTGACCTTGACCCGACGACGATCCTGCTGTTGGCGGTGTCCTGGATGTTTCTGGAATCCTTCGCTGCTGCTGCTATATTCCGGCGGCTCCTGCTTGCGGCTAGGCTGTGGCTCCTATACTGATGACCACTTCTTCGTATTATCTGTATGCAAGCAGTGACAGATCTACCTCCGAAGCGGCGAAGATCGCGATGCCGGAACGATGAGCGAAAAACGCTAGGTTCTTTTTTGTGAAGTTAAGCGATTGTAACAAAAATCACAAAACGCTTACGCTGGCTAGGGGCTTACGTTCGTAACCGAGGTTCGGACTGCCCTAATCCTTTGGCTGGTTTGCTTCCCTTATAAACCCGGATGCGAGGGCGTGTTTTGTGTGTGGAGGTAGCGTCGAAGGGTGTGCTTTCGCGCGTGTGGGTAGCATCACCCCCACACAGGTATACCTTTTTTATGTAAAAATGAATGAAAGATATTTTTGATGATTCTGTGTTCCAAAAGATATAGTTTAAAAATTAGGCATATTTTAAGAGCACCCTCTGCAACCTAGACTAAAATTGATGCAAAATTATGATTTATACTTACAAAAAACCCTGTTTGCGTGGACGTGGACCACCCTGTATAAAATAATTTTCTGAGTATTTTTTATACATACATAAGATTGTTAAATTTACAAAATGTCGTTATATTACTTATAAAAATCAAAAATATTTTGATTTTTATTAAAAGACAAAAAATTAATCTAGGTTAATAAAAATAAAATAGGTACATTAGTACATTATATGCGTTACTTACCATTTAATTTTAAAAAGATGGTTATAAATTAAATACGATTATCAAATAAAAAATTTAAAACCCCAAACAAAATAATGATGAAAAATGTTCGATTTTCGCGCAATTCAACTGCACTTTGCAACTTCCAACTTCATACGAAATACACAAGTCATAAAATAGCGCCCTGCTTTTGACGGGTTTTCAAGAATATACAGGAAAATTCTGACCAGTAGCGACAGGAATGGACAGGCAGAGCGCCACGGGTTTCCTTGGCTACTTTCGAGTTTTAACGGTTTTAAAATTAAAGTCTGTCCAAAAACGAAGCGAAGAAATAATTCAACATGGTTCGCAGATTCCAGTGGGGTTTAGTTGTTTTATGATAAAAAGTATAAAACTGAAGTAATATTGATTAGATATGGACCGCATTTTTAATAATTTTAATCTAATTAATTACTAATAATTGAAGTAGAAAGTATGTACTGTATTTGGAATCACACTTTAATAGATTTTAATGTGTTGTTAATGATATAATTAGTCATTTGTGTGTCTGAAAAACTCATGTTCAAGCCTATGATCTTTAGTTTAGAACTAAACAACAGATACGTCCCATTGTTAAAGGATTAGCAGATATTGATAAATATCTTACGTTGTAACGCTATACTATGGAAGCGGTGTATCCTAAAACTAGTTTAAGAAATCAGAAATCTATTAAGTACTTACTACAAAATCTTGTACCGCTTAAATGTAAAATAAATGAACTATTTTAATTTATTCCTTCGCTTCGGTTTTGGAGAGAGTTTAAAGCAATATGTAGGTAATCAAGTTATTTAAGCTATTATAAATATTTATATTATTGTAGAATTTTTTTCTGAAAATAGGTTGATGTAAAGCATTTAAGTTATTTTTAAATTATTTTTTATTTTCAAATTTTTGATTTTACATAAATTTTTGTTTATTTTTTACATCATCCCCGTTTTCCCGGCTCTTGGATATGCCGCCCGCGTGTGTCGCACGCCCGCTTGCGGGGGCCCTGCATGGCTGAAGTAACTGTTGTTTGAGAATGTCGAAACAATACAGGGGAGAAGGGGGCAGGTCCGGACATGGGGCACCTCCGGACAATTCAAATTTACCGCCAATAAATAATACTAGGATTGCCAATCCCTGGCAATCACATTTGTGCACCGTTTAAAATAGTGAACAGCAGGTCATGTGCCGTAAAAGTGAAAATTAAAAACGTTATATGCCAAAGTGTTGAATACTGACTTTTGATATAAGGTTGACGTGTGTAGTAGTAAGGTCCTGCACTCGAAGTTTTGAAACTCAGGTAAGAATTAATAGTTTCACTAGAAAGAGGGCTGATTTTCATGTACCTAACCTCACAAAACTTTAACGGGTCCACGTGTATGTAGATGTTGTAGGAGTAAAACGCAATTATGTGCAACTGGGGCAGGTCCGGACAATTGATGTGGGGCAGGTTCGGACACTGTCCGAAACTGCCCCAGCTACACTTTCTGAAAGTATCCCATTGACTCTTGCAGTTTGTTGCTTCATTTGTTTATGACTTTGAGTAACACCTGATGACGATCGCTATAAATACTTCTTTTTAGTTTGCAGGATGGTGCGAACATACAAAAAAAAAACGTCCCATCCGACCAGAAATTCCGAGCAACGTCTTGAAAAATGCAGTACGAAATGTTATCAGCAAGACTGTCTTTAAGAGCTGCTGCTATTACATTTAATATACCAAAATCTACTCTGTTCGATAGTGTCGTCAAAGCTAAAAACAGTCGGAACGATAATGCCAGTGATTCAGGCAATGAGGGCGACGATGCAACAGAAGAGACCAGTATATCAAAATATGCCACACGGCAAGTTTTTTCGCAAAATGAAGAAGTTGAGTTCGAGTTGTATCTGAAACAGTCTTCAAAAATATGTTACGGTTTGACATATAAACTCTGCCGTGAGTTGGCTTTTGAATACGCTATTAAGTTGAATAAGAAATTTCCGAAAAATTGGGAGATTAACAAAAAAGCAGGCATTGACTGGATGCAATCTTTCATGAAACGTCATCCAAGGCTTTCTAACCGCAAACCCGAAAACACCAGCATAGCAAGAGCTTCAGCTTTTAACAGAGTTAATGTGGAAGAATTCTTCAATAATTATACGGAAGTGCAGGCTAAATATAATTTTTCACCTAACCGCATATGGAATATAGACGAAACGGGTGTTACAACAGTTCCTCAAGCACCCAGGGTTATAGCAGAAAGAGGTTCCAAAGCAGTAGGACAGTGTGTATCTGCCGAACGGGGATCTCTAGTCACAATGTGCGGAATAATTTCAGCTGCTGGTGGCTCAATTCCACCTCTTTACATCTTCCTCGTATAAGAATGAAGGATCAGTTTTGTACGGCGCTGTTCCAGGAGCCGTTGGATTTGCTGAGAAATCTGGATGGATGTCTGCAAATATTTTTATAAAATTATTGGAGCATATAAAAATCATACGAATTGCAACCCTTGAATAAGATTCTGATTATGATGGATAATCACGAGACACACGTCTCTTTAAAAGCTATTTTATATGCAAGAGAGCACGGGATTGTATTGCTGTCTTTCCCTCCGCATTGCACACATATGATGCAACCCCTGGACAAAGCAGTGTTTGCTCCTTTAAATCCAAGTGTAAGGCATCTTTTAACGATTTCATACTGTCAAACCCTGGTAAACCGATTACCATTTATGATGTTGCTAAATTGACAGCTCTGCCATATCTGCAAACCTTCACTCCTTGTAACATAATTAGTAGTTTCAAGAACACTGGGTTATGGCCTATTAACTCATTAATATATACAGACGATGATTTCTGCGCCTCGTTCGCTACAGATCGTCCTGTCATTGAAAACGGCGATGATTTCTCTTCTACAAACATTATTGATACAAGCATTATTGTTACTTCCAATTTTGATAATGAAGTGCAAAGTTCACCTGAAAGTCACGGTGTAGAAGCAATGGTGAGAGATATTTTGAAACAAACTATAGATGAAGCTACTAAACCCAAGATTAAAATACTATCTATTTCAACTATTGTAAAACCATGCGATGTAAAGCCATTACCTAAAGCTTGCCCCAGAAAAACCAAGAGAAAAGTCTACAGTAGGAAAATCAAGAGTCTACACCAGCACACCTGAAAAGAACCAAATTGAAGAATTGGAAAGAATAAGACAGTCAAAGTTGAAAAAAACTAATACCAAGAGAAAATTGGTAGCAAAAATTACATCAAAGAAAACGCAAAATGGTGAACACACAGTAAGTTCAAAGAGAAAATACAAGAAGACTAAAGTGGTTCTAGATGATATCTCATCGTCAGATTCTGACATAGACTTGCCGTTAAATGTCACAGCCGCTAAGTTTAAAAACAATTTGTCTGATTCTGATATCGACTTAGATTTTGAAGATGATAATGGCCAGATTAATGAACTTTTAGATGATGAAAAAATCTTAAAGGATGACTATGTGTTGGTGAAGTTTGTAACAAAAAAACGAATACTACACTATGTTGGAAAAGTAGTAGAAAATGAAGAATTTCAGGTAAAATTTTTAAAGAAGAGTACGCAAGGATTTATATTTCCACAGATTGAAGACATTTCCAGTATTGAAAGAAAGGATGTTGTGTCAAAGTTGCCCAAACCCTCGACAACACCAGGAACATCCAGAATGGCATCTTACCTTCAATTTAATACCAGTTTTTTTAGTTACGACATTCAGTAATGTTATAAATTCTTTTTTGTATTATTTCCTGCCTAAGCAGTTCTTAAAAAATTAAACTTGTCAGAAACTGCCCCGGTCATGTCCGAAAGTGCCCCACCAGGGGGCAGTTCCGGACAATTTCATAATTTTACAAAAAAATTTTTTTCTGAAAAATGATTTAGTACTTTTATTTAGATTTGACAGGAAAACATTAAGTAAACATAACTATATTTACTAAAATTTTTGCAAATCTTTATGTCCAAAATTAATGGATATACAGCCGTTTGAAAATAGCTGTCCGAACCTACCCCCTTCTCCCCTACGTTATATTTTAAATGGGTTTTACCTCGACCTTGTTGCCAGCTGTCGTATAGGTACCCATCCAAAACATTACTTAATTTATCTATAAATTATAGATGTTTATGTGATTTGAGTCATCACAGTTTAATTTAAAATCTTCACCTTTTAAAGATATCAGATATTGTGTATTTCAAATTAGGTTTGATCACGTTTACATTTATTATTTAATTATTTGCCAACTTTTCATAAAATATTTAAATGACATTCAAATTTACAAATAAGTAGTAAGTACTTTTTGATAATTGTTTTAATTAAAAATGCATTACAATCATGAATATTTTTTTAGTTTATATTACAACATAATGAATTTTGTAAATTAATTTTATTTCCTTATTAAATCATATTTGCCTCTCAGGCCGGTAACAAAAAAAAAAAAAAATTCCCAGACGCACGTTGTACTAAGTACAACCCTGCTACTTTTAACTGCAAGAGACTCGGCAACATTACGTTCCATAAGCGCTACACTGCAACAGAAACGCGGACTCGAGTATAGCCAGCCATGTCCCATTTGATTAATACCATCTGAGATCGAGTAACGCATTGTGGCACATGAATAAGGTTGGGGTTTTCCCCCTTTACGTTATATACTCTTTGAGCTGACCAATATTAGTTAACTCACGTAAAATTAAATTACTCAGGATCTTATGGCTGAGTTAGCTGCTTTTTTTTTTCATGGTGTAAGTGTTACAGTACAACCTCGATAATCCAGGAAGCGGTAAACGAGGGAACATAGAAAGATATAGGAATGTGCCGGCACTACTATATACTAACTTAATTAGATAAGATACAAAATTACTGTAACCTAACATAATTAGATTAGATAAACAAAACTACTGTAACCTAACAAAAGTAGATTAGATAAACAAAACAGTAACCTAAAAAAAATTGTATGAGCCGCGATTCGAACCCGCACCAACAGCGTGGAAGACGACTTCTACCACTACATCACCAGCACTCATGAGGCGGTAAACAAAGGAACATAGCAAGCCATAGTACCGTGCTGCCGATAACAAATTGCAAATGCCTTATCTACACAAATCGGTATTTTTATAAATGGCTTAAATATCACTTTCAATGTCAAACTGCTAGTGCGCTGGTGATGTAGTGGTAGGAGTCGTCTTCCACGCTGTTGGTGCGGGTTCGAATCCTGGCCCATGTAGTATTTTTAGGTTACTGTAGTTTTGTTCATGTAATCTACTTTTCTTAGGTTACACTAGTTTTGTTTATCTAATCTAATTATTTTAGGTTACAGTAATTTTGTTTATCTTATCTAATTAAGTTAGCTTATAGTAGTGGCGGCACGTTCATGTGTCTTCCTATGTTCCTTTGTTTGCCGCTTCCTCCAGCGCTCTAGCAGTTTGATATTGAAAGTGATATTTAAGCCATTTATAAAACTACCAATTTATGTAGATAAGGCATGCGCAATTTGTCATTGACAGCACCGTACTATGTCTTCCTATGTTCCTTCGTTTACCGCCTCATCTTAAATATCACTTTCATTGTCAAACCGTTAGAGAGCTGGAGGGAGTGGTAAACAAAGGAACATAAGAAGACACAGGAATGTGCCGCCACTAATATAACCTAACTTAATTAGATAAGATAAACAAAATTACTGTAACCTAACATAATTAGATTAGATATACAAAACTACTATAACCTAACAACAGTAGATTAGATAAACAAAACTACAGTAACCTAAAAAAAAATTGCTTGGGCCGGGATTCGAAGCCTCACCAACAGCGTGGAAGGCGACTCTTATCACTACACCGCCAACGCTCATGAGGCGGTAAACAAAGGAACATAGGAAGACAGTACCGTGTTGCCGATGACAAATTACATAAATTGATATTTTTGTAAATGGCTTAAATATCACTTTCAATGTCAAACTGCTAGAGCACTGGTGGTGTAGTGGTAGGAGTCATCTTCCACGCTGTTGGTCCGGGTTCGAATCCCGGCCCATGCAATTTTTTTCTGTCTACCTAATCTAATTATGTTAGGGTACAGTAATTTTGTTTACCTTATCTAATTAAGTTAGGTTACAGTAGTGGCGACACATTCCTGTGTCTTCCTATGTTCCTTTGTTTACCGCTTCCTTATTTAAGCCATTTATAAAAATACCAATTTATGTAGATAAGTAATGCGTAATTTGTCATCGTCAGCAAGGTACTATGTCTTGCTATGTTCCGTTGTTTACCGCCTCACTTTAACTTTAGAAGAGAAGCTTGAAATGTTAAATAGGTGAAAAGCAGGTGACAGTGGTAAAATGCTATCTATTTCTTATGGTCCCACATCATATCTACGATATCAGACATAAAGAAAAATAAACAAAAATTAAAAAGGTCAGATCTAAATACATATGCATAAAGACATGTATACTATCCAATAATTATTTAATAAAATGTAATGCTATATGTATTGTGTTTTGCAGTTTCGTCAGCAAGTGTGATCAAGAAAGACAAAATAAGCAGAATATCCAGAAATACAGAAACTTCTTTTTGAGTGGTTTTGTAAACAATGGTCTCGACACAATCTCATATCATATGAAATTGTCAGCAAAGGCAGTTGTATCAAGCGGTGTATGGACAACAAAATTTCGAAGCAAATCGAGGTTGGACTGCAAATTTCAAGAAAAGACATGGTTTGCGTTCTTTAAAGGTGGCGGCGAAAAGTTATCTAATGGTGAAACTGCTGTTAATCCATTTTGTCCGCATTATCGCAGAAAATTAATGAACGTAATCTGCTGCCAGCTCAAATATACAATGCTGATTAGTCGGCACTATACTGGAAAATATTTCAGGAAAAAACAATGGTTCGGGTATAAAAAACTGCACCTGGACAAAAGATAAGAGTGTTACCTTCTTAGCTTGTGGAAATGCTGATGGTTCATACAAACTCCAACTTTTAGTTATAGGAAAAGCACATTCCAGTCCACTATCTAATGCTTGGATGACGACAGCAAGGAGTGGTTTCACAAATCATTTATTCGTCAAGTAGGATCATTTAAAAAATCAAAATTTGCCGGAACGTGCTCTTCTGCCAATTGATAATGCTTCCAGCTATGGGTCTGTCGAAGAATTGTCTAGCTATGATGGTCAATTTACAGCATTCTTTTTTCCACTAAACTGCATTGCACTTCTACAACCGATGGATCAAAACGCCATCAGATTGACCAAGCTATTCTACCGAAAATGCCTATTAGACTATATTCTCTCTTAAGAAAAAGAGAATGTAGCTCAGCTTTTGTTAGCAAAATGCTGGGAAAAAATAATCAGGTGTAACCAAGGTTCTTCAAGTTCTGATTCAGAATGGGAAGCCGAGGATCTAATTCCTTTAAGAGAATTGTGTGAACAGATCGCCCTCAATGACATTTTGCAAATGTTAAACAGATTAAGTGAAGACACTTTTGCTGATCCAGACGTTAACCAGTGGAAAGAAAAAGACGAAGACTTGCTTCCAAGTGAACTGGAGGTGAATGAAGAAAGTGACTGCGAAGCTGAGATCACAGATTGTACTAATTCAAAGGTTAATAATTATGAGGCACTTAAAAGTTTTACTATATGCTTAAAATGGGCAGAAGAAAATAACATTCCAATTCACAAGATTAGTTCTTGAAAGACTCAAGCAAACAGCTTTCATGAACTGCTACAAACATGAGTTTAGGTTTATTGTACACATTTTCTTAGTACATATGTACATACATACATACCACATATGTATTATGTACAACGTACCTGTGTGTCAAATATTTTTGGGTTTTTTTACCTTAAAAGGTCTTTTAATTTTCTGATATGTAATTATATTCCTAAATTTTAATCAAGAGATTTTCTACAGAAAATAGTTTGAAAACTTACTGTTTCGATAATCCGGATTTTTTTGCTAATCTGGATCAGTCGTTTTTATTAGTCCGGATTATCGAGATTGTACTATACTAGTCTTTTAGCCTGCAATAAAGTGTCTACAACATAAAGCCACCTGTTATACACAATGTAACACATGCACTGTAAACTATTCTTTAGTTTTCTTCAAAGTAAGATTATTGTATTTTAGTAGTTGGAATTTATTAAAAATCCATTAGTTAAAAAAATATTTCTAAATCATTTATAATACACTACAATATCATACATACTGTAAATATTAGTACATACAAAAATATGCAAGTCAGGAACTAATATTTATGTTGCAAGTAAATTGAAGTAACTTTTCACTTTTTATTCCATAATAGGAATGTATATAGAATGAATCACGTTTAATAAACAATTCTATAAAATTTATTATACATATTTTAAAGGTGTGTAACTTGGTACGAAAAAGATGAAATGATGCTGTTAATAACATACAATATTATTTAAGTATGTATTTATGTGATGTTACACATGGCGTATTTTTGTGTTTTACAACACAGTACAAACATTGAGATTGGTAACAATTTTCCGACTAGTAAATACAGAAATGCCATTAAGTTCAATGTATATTTCCGATACAAAGAGATTTAAAAATATTATGTAATAAACTTTGGTTTTATACATTTTTTTTGTACTTTTACATTTTATAATACTTTTCAATTTTTAATCTTATATTTGATATGCAATAATGAATAACCAAAATTTATTACATTTACAAAAACATATAATATTCGATCTAAAGCACGGTTTGTAATTAAAATACTTGAGATTTTCTAATGACTTAATCTATTCTTCCTTGATGGTATGAAGAGTGTCAAAGTAACTCCAAGATGACTTTGTGGTATAAATTGTACGTGAGGAATAACGCCATTGCATTTTCTGTCTGTGAAATTTCTTTAATTGATTGTCATAGTTTTTTAAACTATCTTCGATAGTCTTGTGACAAGACGAGAACTCAACAGGTACAATCTTAAAAGAACGTTACACATTAAATGTCATTAGTATGATTTGATACAATACCAAACAGATTAATTGAAGATCTACAATGGTTGTTAACAACTGAAGCAATTCAAAGGAGTAGTATGATAATTTATCTGGTATTGCACTAGACATGAAACGCTCGAACTCTGTTTGAATCAATGCCAGTGCTATTACAGCAGGTTTTGCAGAGGCACATTGCGAATCGCACATTATTACTTCCAGATGGCAAATAAGTTCTTCTTTCTAGAATGATAAATATTTTAAGTAAATAGCTATAATGATAATTATAAAGAAGTATAACCTTAGAAAAAATCTTTAGGGTTGCATTACACAAATAAGTGTTGAATAATGAGGGTGCACCATTGCAAAAGTATAATTGTTATTCGATGGTTCTGTTTTCAGGATTGCCATATAATAGTACGTAAAAGAAGGCAGGGTCATCATCAAATAAAAGGATTATAATTAACCCAACGAATATTAGGTGGGCGGTAGGAGGCTTCCTTCCATACAAATCCCCGGGAATGGCTGGAATATTTCCTGCACTACTACAATACGATTCGACTTGATAGCCCCCACACTGTGCACGACACTAAGGGCAAGTCTTGCTCAGAGCGATGAAGGACGTTAGAGTTGTCCTCATATGGTCAGAATTCTTACGACGAAGTGAAGTTGTTCAGACCCATAAGTCTGACGTCGTTTGTCCTAAAGATCTTAGAACAACTCATTGATAAACATATAAGGGACACAGTACTGGGCCTAGATCCAATCAGCAGATACCCATATGCTTATCAACCAGGGAAATCCTGTGAGGTAGCAATCCAGAGTTGTGGAAATTGCTGAAAAGGCAATCTCATTCAGAGGTTGCAATGGCTGCTTTTATGGATATAGAGGGGGCATTTGACAATACCTCTCTAGATTCCAGTCAAAGCGCTATAGAACGCAAGGGAGTGCAGCCTACTATCGGTAGATGGATACACACCATGCAAAACAAAGGAACGTATGGGCCACACTCAACAACGACTCGGTGGTAGTCCGTGCCGCCCAGGGATGCCCGCAGGGAGGAGCGTTATCACCCCTTCTGTGGTGTCTGGTCGTTGGCGCACTGCTAAAGAGACTGAGTGAGATAGGATACAACACAATAGGCTATGCAGATGACATATCAACTGTGATACAAGGCGAATTTGAGGAAACCGTATCAGTTGTGATACAAGGGCCCCTACATTTTGTAGAACAGTGGTGTCAGAAGGAAGGGCTGTTGGTTAACCCAACAAAAACAAACCTACTTCTCTTCACACGAAGAAAAAGGCCTGCAAGGCTACATAACATAGCAATGTACGACGTAAATCTTCAGGTAGCCGAAGAAATTAACTACTTGGGCGTCACACTAGACTTACTAGACTAACTTTCAAGCCACACCTACTAAGTCCTTATTGACGTATAGAAGAACGTTCGGAAACAAGTGGGGACTAACTCCAAAAATGACCCACCGGATATATACTATGATGATCAGACCGATCATAACGTACGTGTGGTGGCAAAAGTTGAACACCCAGAGCAGCATACGGAAACTTAACAAGGTCCAACGCCTAGTTTGCCTTGGAATAACAGGGGCGATGAGAACGACCCTAAGATCAACCACGGAGACCCTCTTAAACTTACCGCCTCTACAGCTTGTAATCAAGGCTGAGGCGCTAAGAGAGGATTACCAAGATTAACATCCTCAGAAGGACGTGAGAGAGAATGATAAAAACAGTCCCTTAAGAAACTGTTTAGTACAAAAACTCTCACACGTAAGTAATGGGAAGAAAACTTCAGCAAGACAGTTGGAGGGGATCGGCTATTACACCGACGGGTCTAAACCCAGTGATGGTACCGGTTACGGAATGTACGGGAGCAATGGACCAGGTCATAGAACTTCTGGAAGCCGGGGGCGTAAAACGACCGTGTTTCAAGCGGATTATGGCTGGGGTCGATCAACTATTAAAAGAGAAACTCAAAAAGGAAAATCTCTATAGTGACCGACAGCAAAGCGGCCATTTTAGCACTGAACTCACTTGTATTCAGCTCGAGACTAGTCTTCGAATGTATGCAATTTGCTAGACTACGTGAAGCTAACACGGTCACACTAGTGTGGTCACCCGGTCACGCAAACATTGCAGGTAACTGGGTGACGGACCAGCTTGCTAGAACAGCAAGAAATATGCCCTTCACAGGACCAGAGCCGGCCTGTGGCATTTGTTATACCAAACTTAAAGCCGAGATAGAGGTAGGACTCGTGAGAGATCACTGCTGGGACAGATCCACTCTAAGATATTACTGGGGAAAACGAACAGTAAACTTACCGCATATATCCTAAACCTAGGCAGAGCGAATATAAAACTTTCGACAGAAATTGTCACGGACACTGTCGCATGAACAAGCATATGCACGTAATGGGACTAACAGACAGCCCGTTGTGTAGAGGTTGTGGCGAAGCTGACGAAACACCTCACCACGTCGTCTCGTCTGTCATTGCGAAGCTTTCAGAATGAGAAGAAAACTTCTTAGAAAGGAGATTACATAAGAGGAAGTAAAGAAAATACACCCCTCAAAGACCCTGGACTTCATGAATGAAACTGGATTGATGGAGGGGTAGAACAAACCTAGGGGCACAATAGACCTATGGTCACGGTGCAGGTGTCACCCCAATGACAAAACCTTTATTTAATGGTCTTGTGGATGATAAGCTTAACAAAAGGAAATATGTTTTAATTTCAATTCACTGTGGAATTTCCAATCCTCTTATATGATTTCTAAACTAATTACTTCATACCGATTTTATCTACCAATAAACAATTTATTGTTCTTATAATAAAGCTTATTGCATCTTGGAGGTAGTATTTTAAAATGACAATTTCAATGTAACACAATTTTTCATAGTTTTATTTTGATTATATGGTACCCGAAAGTCAAAGTAAAAACAAGTCCCTTGTGAGTTTGTTTAAAAAATTAGTTTTTGTGGAATAAAATTGGTGGAATTGGCCATCAATAATATTAGCAATATGAATGGTGACACTTAAAACTAATTTATTTTTCTTAATACTAATTGTCAATAACATTGTCTAGTTTCATGTTGATGTATTTCATCGCGCATGGTTCAGTATATTTTTAATTTCATGGCATTAAGGATACTGAACGAACTCTTAAACTACTTTATAAAATTATTATTTAACTAAATTTCTTTGTAGTAAAAATTCATTTAGCGCTTTATGTATCTGTAATTAACAAATTTTTAAATTCAGTTAAAACCCGTGACGAATTTATGATGTAACGGGTGCAATACAAACGATAAGTCCGGACACTAATAAATACGTGCCTAAAATATTAGTAAACAATACTAACACACAAAACATGTAAAGTGCATTTCACGAGTAATTAGACCTCTGCAATATGGCCGCCATTTAAATTTGTCACCAAATAAAGCGCGGGTGCACTCATTGGTGTAGTACCTTTTGTCATATAAAAAAAAGTGAAAAACTTATTTGAATAAATTTATTATTAATAAATTCGCCATCATCACGCTCACCTAGTATTATTATTATATACTATTTTAACTATTTTAATACAAATTTAAAAAAAATGAACAAGTATGTAGTAAATTATTTTTTTATTAATAATTATTGCGCAATTAAAAATCGCAGAATTATAAACATTTAAAATAAATTGTCTACCCACTCATCGTCTAGGTCAGCATCGTCTTTTGGTGACAAACATATATTTAAAGTAATGTCACTAACAACAAGCACTCGTTCGTTTTCCCAGTACTCTAAAATAATTTTATTACTGTGGTTTGTATAATTTTCCCATTGAACATCTGAAACACTTTCAATAGCTTGCCTCCAAGTGTTTAAGGGATCTTTAAGACTCAAAATTGTGTTGTCGTGCAATTGATTCCACATTTATAAGTAAAGCAAGTGGTCATTAATGATTTCTAATTCACATTATGCTAATGGAGTAATTTGCAGTTTCAACATTAATTACGAATTAGTAATGGTAAATTTTCAGAAATTCTTAACAATAATATTTGTTTGGAACATTCTTTAATTTAAACGATGTCTATTTCTTACAATAATTAAATTGAAAAATTTTCAATTTTACTAACCTAAGTTACCTCTCCGCGTGATACGCTACTGAGTTGGCAAATAATATTTTAAAACGTTTGAAGGTCGTATTTGTTATTATATTTGTCTTTTGCTATTATAATGTTGTAGGAAAGGATAGAAAATGCGGTTCAGAGTAGCCAACTGAAATATCCCTTTCATTACAATGTTACACTTATCGCATTTTAGTTATTTTATAATTGGATGTATATATATATATATATATATATATATATATATATATATATATGGAAACACCTAAGTATTGTAAATTACAACGGAAACTGATTAAATTCGTAACAAAATGGCGCAAACCGCATGTCGATATCTTTTGTATAACTAGAGATATAAGTAAAAACGCGTAAGCATACGTAACTAGTATTGGCTCACTCTGTATTATAATTTAAAATAAGAAAATATGTCAGTATTTTCAGAATTTGTTAAACTAAGGCTGCGAAATAAAGTTGACTGGGACTTCAAATTGTATATTTATTGACAGTAGTCAAAATATTGCGATCTTTTTAAGAAGTGTTAGCATATAACTCGAATATAACTTTTCTTAATTAGAGATTAATATTACTAATATCAGTAAATAATCAGCATTAAATCATAATGAGTATATCAAATGCCGAATTGTGTGATATGATTGGAGTTTATTTCGAATGCCATCAAAATGCCGCTATTGCCTCACGTATATATGCCATAAGATATCCTGACAGGAGGCATTATGGCAAATAAAAGAAAGGCAAGAAGATTAAGAGAAACTGGTAGCTTTCATCGTCCTTGTTGTAAACGATGTGGTGTAGGTGTGACCGAATATAATGTAATAAATGTTATTGCTTTAGTTCAACAGAATCCACATATAAGTAGTTAGCAAATCTCTACAGAATTAAACATACCAAAAATTACCGTTCTAAGGATTTTAAAGCATAACAGGTAGGTTTCTTATAATATTATGAACTGCGCGTTTAAGTTTGAAAATTGTAATCCTCTTTAAATTTTAGATTCAACTGTTATATTTTCATATTGAGATAAAAACGTCAACATGCCACTTTAATCATTTCATTCATTCCTTAAAAATATTTGTTTTTCTATGTTTAGATTGCATCCTTATCATGTAGTTCTCCACCAAGCTTTACATGAAAGGGATTTCGATGCAAGGCTGGATTACTGCAAATGGATGTTAGGTATGCTGGAAGAACAACCGCATATCATATCAAATGTTTTGTGAACAGACGAAGCCACCTTTATTCGTGCGGGTGGTGTTAATCTGCATAATATGCATTATTGGGCTGAAGAAAATCCGCAATGGATGAACGAAGTGCAGCTTCAAGGTAGGTGGAGTCTTAATGTTTGGTGTGGTATAGTTGATGGAAAAATCATAGGACCTATATTTCTTTGAATAAACTTTAAAAGGCAATACATATTAAAATTTTTTGGAAATGAATTGCCTATTTTATTAGAAGACATTTCCTTACAAACAAGAAGAGATCTGACATTTCAGCATGATGGGTATCCTGCGCATTTTTCCAGGCGAGTTAGAGATTATTTGAATTTAAGATATCCATATAAATGGATTAGAAGGGGAAGTATATTTCCATGGCCAGCTAGATCTCCAGACTTAACATATCTAGACTCGAAGGAGTTATCTTTCAAACTCGACCAACCACACGACAAGATGTGAAACAACGCATTATAAACGCAATAAATAGTATATCCATAACTGTGATTGAAGCTAGTGTTATGTCTACCCGCGATAGATTACGTCTTTGTGTGGACAATGATGGAAAACTTTTTGACCATTGAATTGGACATTAAGTTTTAATGTGTGTGATATTCTTTTCATATAATTTGTTATTTTAAGTTATAATACAGAGTGAGCCAATACTAGTTACGTATGTTCACGCGTTTTTACTTATATCTCGAGTTAGACAAAAGATATTGCCATGCGGTTTGCGCCATTTTGTTACGAATTTAATCAGTTTCCGTTGTAATTTACAATACTTAGGTGTTTCCATTAGCGGTAAAGCTAGAAACTTGAAAGTACTTTCCAGCGATTTCCCTTGGCCGTTTTTACCAAAGATTTTTTCCCCAAAGCTGTACGACACAGTTCCTGAGATATAGCCGAAGGATCGGCTTATTGGTCTACCCGGTATACTTACCCCCACAATATTATTTTTCGTAATAATTAATTTTTGTGAAGTTTGTTAACGATCAAATTTATAAATTACGGATTTTTAACTAAAACTCACTGTTCGCAATAGAAATATGCATGGGCCACCCTGTATATTAAATAGCTCTTTTAAGTACTAGTAAGACGATATGCATAGTAATTTCCGTAGTTCCTAAATAAAGCAGTAATTTTGAATTTCCCAATTTTTATTAGCACAACATGCTCCTGAAGCCGACTCTGTCAAAGTAAAATAGCGTTTGAGTTGACATTAGGCAGATGAACCGTATGTATTTGAAGCTGAAGAATCCAAACATGTAAAATCTACAGGTTGTTCCATTTAAATTTTCAGCTTCTGTGTCATTTCCGGTGAAACCGGAAGTCGGTCATATTGTTTTTTTTATGTAAAAATATCCCAAACTGGCTCTCATATAACCCATCAAAACTCGAACAAAATCTAACGGCCCGTCCCAAAGTTACCCTATTTGATTCACACTCGGTATATATATATATATATATATATATATATATATATATATATATATATATATATATATATATATATATATATATATATATATATAATATGTATGGTTTAATAGGGAGACATGATTTAAGAGTGAGAAGTATTTCCAAATCAAACAACATTAAAGTTCTTTATATGCCAATCAGGTAGCTTTTCCAGTAGACCGACTCGGTAAATCGGTAAATTTACTCATGCAATGATTAAACAAACTCACAAATGACAGACACCATTTAATTAGAGGGATGTCAAATGTAGGAGAGTTGTGAAATAATCTTAATGTATCCAGTTATCAGTGATTATTTTTGTTTGTGTGTTCAAGAAATGTTTTTAACTATGTACATGTTATGTTACTAAGATTATGAGAAATTTACAAATTAAGATTAAAGGTTAAAACAACTTTTACTATTAATTCTGAATAGTATAACCCATCACTACTAGACATATGATTAATATTTATTAAAAAATTCATTTAATGTCAAAATTTTATCACCATCTACTGAATCAACAATTAACATGTCCAAAATTTATCATTGTGCTCTAGTCTGTTTAGTACGCTGTTCTCAGGGAAATTTTGTGTAACTTTGTTAACATTAAGGTTACACTTCTCCGTATAATTAGCAAATACATAAGGCTTTAAATACAAACCTTTAGAACCAAATCGAATAGAGATTTAATACGAAACTGCCGCGCAACTGCTTGTAAAAGATCTAAGAACTGATTGATATAGTCAAGGACAGTAATTAGAGGTTTTCCATTTCCTAAATCTAACTTTTTCTGAACAATTTCACTCATCCGCTCCATGTCTTTAACAGAACATTTACTTTGCGAGAGATTGACTAGAATCTTTGGATCTAAATTGTAATGATGTAAACGTGAGGACACGTTCATACAACTAACAACAAGGCAAGCGAGGTATCTTCGCTGAACCTACAAAAGTAAAACATTTTAGTATGTAAATACAGTATGATGTCATGGTGTACTAAAAATAACTTATTAAATTTTACAAGCATGCGAATTATGTGTAAATAACATGAATTTTGCAATAACCATTGACCTTAACACAATTAAATCAGGTTACCTGGTTTAAGAGCATTACATATTACCTTCATTTTAATTAAAAATCGATCTAATAAATTGGTAGCTGTAATGAATACTGCACTGGGTAAACTAAACCAAAATTTGAGAAATCTCAATAATTGAACGGCTCCATCACGATCTGCTAATGTAACTTCACCTAAAGCTTGGTTCAAAGCCATCAACATTAAATTTGTTTCTGATTCATTTTCACGAATCAACGCAATTTTAATTTGATGTATAGCATCCGGAACTGGCCAGTCCCGTTCTCTGCGATTAGGAGCCATAGCGTTTGGTATCAATTTCTAACCATAATTATCGAGAGATTCTTAATGCAAAGAAGGAACAGGCCAAGATCTAAAATGTATTAGTTATTATTGAATTTAACAAATGAAATGTATACATACCCGGATGCTATGTGAGAGTATTAAACAGTTTTGGTCTTTATTAGTCAAATTTTTTTTATAAATTCCACAGAAAATGCTTAATATTATATATAAACACATAAACAACACTTTGAAAAAGGATTGACCTTGATTGGTTCCTAATTTAGACAAAAATTTTGTTTAAATTACGCAATTTTAAAACTCTTACTCATTCTTACTATAAGGATCACAATAGTAAATATTCAAACAATTATGAGGTCATTTGTTTACAGAACTGCAAACATTTACAAGTGAAAATATCTAGAAGTCAGCAAATTATTTTAGGCAATTCTTACGTTGGCAATTACATATCAACCAGTTAATGTTTAAAATTTTAATTCTTTTTATGTTAATTAATTCAAATTTAATTAACAGAAAAGTGAAAATTTTTCACTAATTTAATCATAAAAGCATAAATGCAAATCATTAATGTACTCTGGCTACTCAGTGGCGTACCCATTTGGTGGGATGTAATGTAGGGGTAGGTGTTGTACCTTGGACCGAATGTACCTTGGACCAATTGCAATATTTAATAATAATACAGAATTCTAGACGTTCATATTGAACGTAGTTTGCCACGCTTCTATTACATGTAGTTGCGTTCAATTTTAGTAAAAGTTACGCTAATTGTTTAATATTTATGAACGTTTTCGTTATTTTGGCGTGTTGTAAATTATTTGAACTATTTTAGTCAGTTACTTCAAAGTTATCTGTGTAATTTAAGCTGCGCTATAAAAACAAGCGAGATATTAGTATTTAATCTTCTAAATTGTCCCTTTATGGTAAAGAGAAACCTAAAAGAAGTTAAGAATCATCGACTTTTAAAACTGCACCATCGTGTACCTCGGACCAACAAAATGTTTGTACCTTGGACCGGTCCAAGGTACATGCATTTATGTGTATATGACAAAGTGCTATATGTTAAATTGTTTTTAGATATGCCACGAAGTAAAATGGGTAACAAGCGTCAGGCTGTTAATGAAAGTAATTTAAAAATAGATGTTGAGGATGTTACTCTACGAAATTTGTCAATTTGCAAGGCAGCACAAAATAATAAAATTTCAAAGACCACACTACTACGGCACTTATCAAGTCATATATCTTCAGTAGAGAACACATTTAAATACAAATCTAATATTACAGTTAAACGAATTTTTGTAAGGCGGAAGAAAATCTTTTAGTTAACTACTTATTAACTACAGCTAAATTGCATTACGGACTATCAAAAAAGGAACTTCGGAAATTAGCCTACGAGTTTGCTGAAGTTAATAAAGAAACAATGCGAACTTCGTGGATTGAAAGAAAAAATTGCTGGGAAGGAGTGGATACGTGGTTTTCTTCATAGACACCCAGCTGTGACCTTGTGGAAACCAGAAGCTACTAGTCTTTCGAGAGCAAATAGGAAGTGTGACATCAGGGGAACGAGGTATAAATGTTACAATGGTAGCATGTGTTAATGCCGTTGGAGATCACATTCCACCAATGCTGATATTTCCCAGGGTGAACTTCAAAGAACATATGTTGAAAGGTGCACCCCCTGAAGCAATACGTGCAGCAAATCCTTCAGGGTGGATAAACGAATATTTGTTCTTAGATTATTTCAAACATCTTATAAAATATGTTAAACCAACTAAAGGGCATACGATTCTTTTCGCATATGATACTCATGAGTCACATACATCGGTTTCTGTGTTAAACATAGCAAAAGGCAATGGTGTAGTACTTTTGACTACACCACATCATACTCTCCCATAAATTACAGCCTCTCGATAGAACTATCTTTGGGTCGTACAAAACATTTTATAACCAGGCTTCTAATCAGTGGTTGACAAATAATCCGGGAAAACCAATCAGCATTTACGATATTTCCGAAATAATTGGAGTTGATTATCCCAAGGCCTTTACGATGTCGAATATTCAAAAAGGTTTTGAGAAAACAGGAATTCGATCTTTCAATGATGGCATATTTGGTGGAGTTTTTATCTTCTTTTGTAACCGATCGTCCTCTAGAAGAAGGGAAAGAACCAAGTAACACCTCCATTAATGAGGAAACTGTAATTGAAAGAAATGCTACCATCATAACTGGACCGTCTACAAGTCAACAAGAAAAACATCATGCATTTTTATCACCTGAACTAGTAAGACCCTTTCCAAAAGCACGTCCCAGAATAACTTCTGTTCAAAGAAGAAAAGGAAAAACTAGGATCTTAACCGATACACCTGAAAAAACACAAATTGAAGATTATTATAAAGCAATAGAAGAAAAGAAAAAATGAAAAGAAGCCAGGAAAAAAGCTAAAACAGTCAAGAAAAATGTATTTAACAATAATGAAACCAAAAAATTAGAAAAAGTAAACAAACAAGACATAAAGGAAAGCAGTGAAAGCGAAAGTGAACCAGAACTTTGTGATAGTTCATCAGACGAGGACCAATAAAGTTACTTTGAAATGATAACAGTAGAAGAGAACGAATAGAAGAAGTTCTTGAAGGTCCGAATGAAGAAGGGTTTACGTTTTAGTACAACTGGCGACAAAAAAATTAAGGAAACATCTTGTGGCTAGAGTAACTAATGTTCTTGACAACGGTTACGATGTCCAATTCTACAAAAAATTATCTGGGGTAACAACATCTAGCGTTTTTATTCCTAATAATGGAGATATCTTTTTCGTTGACGCCTATGATGTTATATTGCAAATTCCACCATCCAAAACAGTTGGTTCGTCAAAACGACAAGAGGAACAATTACTATTTTCTGTAGATATCACACAGTTCAATAATGTTTAAAACAATTCATTGTTTGTTTTTTTTTTGAGTTTTCGATGTTCAGAATAATTGTTTTGGTTAAAATTCAGTTTTTATAAAATATATATTTAGTAAAGAACTAACAGAAAAATAATTGAGTATTTAATTATTTTTTTATTGGTCCAAGGTACAATCAAGCATGGTCCAAGGTACAATTCGTTATTGTACCTTGGACCAAATGACACTTTTTTTCTATTTTTTTTTCACAACCAAAGACGAATTAATTTGTATAATAAAGTCGTAAATACTAAAAGTAGATAAGTCCAACATTAATGTAAATTTAGAACATGATTTAAAAAAAAGGGTCTCTAGCCCAATAGGGGTAATTAAAAAATTTTGGTCCAAGGTACAACACCTTCCGCTAAGCTTTGTATTTCCAAGGTTTTGAGTAAATATTATTTAGAAGTGTTAAAATTGGTTATTGAAATTCTTTTTTATCATTATACAGTGTGTCCAGTATAAAATGATGTCGATGGGGATATTGGAAACCGTTGGACATACAAAGTCAGTTAAACGGAAGAAAAGTTGCGCGTATTTACCTGCCCAACAATAATCCAGGTTTGTTTTATTTCAAACCGATACTGTTACGTAGTTACAGAGTGAAAGGAAAAATGTGCATTTTCTAAAATCCGCATTTTCTTTATTATGGAAGCTAAGGTCATCAAATTTTCAAGGTATGGTAAGAGGATACGGAGTTTCTAAAAATGGTATCCGAAGAGTCTACGCGTACTATGTTGCGAACGGCCAAAGTCAACTTTTGTTTTTCTTAAAGGCGCCATATTGAATTTTTTCATTTTTAAAATCATCAGTAGAAATGTATAACATGTGTATGTTCGGTCAAGATAAATAATTAAAAATAACAAGATTAAGATTTCATAGTAGTAGGCTTTGTTATGTTTATCAAATTTTGCTTTAAATTAAGTCTACGCGTAGTATGTTGCGAACGGCCAAAGTCAACTTTTGTTTTTCTTATAGGCGCCATATTGATTTTTTTCATTTTTAAAATGATCATTAGAAATGTATAACATGTGTATGTTCGGTCAAGATGTTACGTGATTAAACGGGGAGCTGGAAGGAAAAGGAAGAAGGAAAGGATTCCCTGCTCATTCCCAGATAGTGAGCACACCGAACTAGCTCAAATGTCGGTTCGGGCGGGCTGAGAGAAGAAAGGATGTTAAAGATGCCGGCGCCAAGAGCCGCTCCCCTATATAGAGAAAACTTCACCGCTGTCCCGACTCTTGGACAGTGGTGCAGAAAGGGATGAACAAAGATTTTAGGAAAAGGGAAGGACACCAGGAAATAGTAATAACAACACTGCTGTAGTGCGAAAGAAACAAATGTATATTTTATTTTAAAAAATTAAGACTAAATAGTTGAAGGTGTGGATCTAATTAATCCACAACAAAACAATAGGTGTAGATACCCCAAATGTACAAAAAAAAAAGAAATAGTAATTAAATACCGTTCGCAAGCCAGAATAGTTTTTCTCTATTTTACAAAAAACCAAACTTAAACATTTCCCCTTTTCAAGGGAAGGCCTTCCGTTGTATTCCTAAAAGAGAAAAGTATATCGACGCCTATACAAAGCGTAACTTATTTACTAAATAATTAAAAAAACAACTTGCGGTG
This sequence comes from Vesta saturnalis, assembly GCA_036346205.1. Lineage (NCBI taxonomy): Eukaryota > Metazoa > Arthropoda > Insecta > Coleoptera > Lampyridae > Vesta > Vesta saturnalis. Next base: position 1,341,237 of record JARFJB010000852.1, read on the forward strand.
GTTTACACAAAACGGATCATAAAAGAAATAAATTTTTATAGTGAGTACAAAAATTTTATAGCTCAGCAAGCATTTTATCTTTTAAACAGTAATGAGTCAAATAGGCATAAGTTGTCACGATCCGGTTTGATTTTAGTTGCGACTCAGAAGGTAAACCAAAATAGTACTTGAATGTAGATAATATGGAGATAACAGTTGGAGTTAAATCGTAGAATTCAAGAGTAGAATGTATTTCGTTGAAGCCAAAAGGAGAAGGTAATTCGTGTAAGCTAAAAGTAGCAGGTAATTCGTTGAAGCCCTTAGATATAACGGGCCAAATGAGAAGCTATCGAAGAGCTTTCCTTTGTTTACGAAAGCATCAATAATTCGTGTTTTGATTAAAACGTCTTCAAACGTCGATCTTGCTGAAGAAAATTTTTCTAAAACCGCATGTAAGCGAGCAACAAAACTTGTAAATAGTAATTATTACTTATAATGTAAATATTATTTCTTCACGTGTTCTTTCTTTACAATTTTTGGGATAATAATAAATTTTGTTATTTATTTTAATTGTTTATTTACAATTCTTGTCACGTAGGGCCCATTATTAGATTTGGAACCCGGGCCCGGCGCCTGCTAGTTAAGCCACTGGTTGTGAATATATATTTTATTGCTTTTATCCCTACAAACTAAAATTTAAAAATTTCAATTTTTAGTTTACAACTTCTCTTCAGAGTGTTTAGACTTAAAATTATCACGCCGGGGTCGGTTGTTCTATTTAGTACTGAATTAATAATTAATAAATCTATTGTAGTTCTCTTTATTACTGAGTGATATTATTTCATTCTTTGTAAAAATTTTAATATCGAAATTTGTGGCGGACATTTTAAAATTTATGTTTCAAAAAATGTCAACTTCTATAGTTTGCAGTTATTGCAATTGTCTGAACAGTAGATATAAAAATAAAGAACTATCTTTCTTTAAATTTCCGGCTAAAACCATTAACAGGTGCAAACAGTGGATAGTGAATTCTGGGAATATTACATTGAACGCTTTAGAAAATGATGAATTAATTAAGAAATGTTTATGCGAAGTACATTTTAAAAATACCGATTTTTTTAACCCAAATACAAGACCGAAAAGATTGGTACGCAGTGCACTACCAATATCATTTGCGTCGACTGAAGAAATTCCTTCATGTAGCGGGACACAAACGTTAAAAACGTATTCCAGAAATAAAAGACCATTATCACAGTCTTCATCTGATGATTCCGAAACTCTTCAG